>PVKA01004803.1:80508-95841 GCA_004027165.1 Ctenomys sociabilis | reverse complement strand
TATAGAGGATTTCAGAAAATGGAAAGATATTCCATGCTCCTGGATAGGAAGATCCAACATCGTGAAGATGGCCATACTCCCAAAATTGCTGTACAGATTTAATGCAATCCCTATTAAATTGCCACCAACATACCTCCCAGATATAGAGAAATCAATCCTAAAATTTATTTGGAACCACAAACGACCTAGAATAGCAAAGCCAATCTTGGCCAATAAAGACAAGGCAGGAGGCATCATAATTCCTGATTTGAAATTATACTACAAAGTCACTGTGATAAAATCAACATGGTATTGGCAACAAAATAGACCTGAGGATCAGTGGAATAGAAGACGCAGAGGCGTCTACAAAAACACTCAGCCATCTTATCTTTGACAAAGGTGCTATACAAATTCACTGGAAGAAAGATAGCCTCTTTAACAAATTGTGATGGAAAACCTGGCTTTCTACAGGCCGAAAACTAAAACTTGACCCAGATGTCTTTTCTAAGGGAAGAAATTATTTTACCTGTTTCAATATTTAAACTTTTATTATTAAATTGTAAAGCACTAATAAAAGTAAAGAGAAATATTATAATGAACATCTTTTTCTTCAGTAATGATGAACTAAGAAATAAATTAGACATACATGTGTAAACATCATATGTCTCCCTAGTGTAAGAACCTGAAAGAGTAAATAAAATCTGAAAGGTACAATAGATACTGCAAAAGGGAAAGAAACTGTTCAAAGGGAAGGAACAACTGGGATGAGGAAAAGCAGAAAAGAAAAAGAGAAGTAAGGGAAAAAGAAACATATGTGCACATACACAGGACAGCTTGGATCATTCTGTTGCTCTATGGCATGGAGCAGTAGTGACCAATTTTTTCTTTCTCTCCCTTATATTTTTGAGCAATTTTATATTCTTCTATCTGGTAATTTGAATAACTAATTTGAGGACAACAATGCATAATGTAACAACCACTGATTAATTTCTATCATTTTGTTAGTAAAATTCTGTCTTCTACTTTTTTTTTGTTTTTTACTATTTTTATACTCCAATTACCAACTTGGAACAAATCTTCTTTCAGAGATATTTCCACATATTTCTCATTTCCCAGTTACTCTGAAGTAAGTTATTCTTACAGTATTATTTAGCTGTTGTTATTTTTCTGTACATGTAAGTCTAAATGTTAAAAGGTTTCAAAAACATACTTTTGAAAAAAACCTTAATTATTTCTAAACGTCATCACATAGTGTTCAAAGTTTTGCAAATATCTCTGAAATTTTCAGTTATCTGCCTCTCAGAAACACTATTTGCTCATGTTTCACAAGTTTGGCTCAATGTGTGATCTACAGCTGTAATGTAGTGAGTTCAAATAATTGGGCAGTATAACACTGACAATAGGACTTAATGCAAGTGTATCAACTTTTTTACAACATTAGAGAAAGAAACCAGGAGTAAAACAGAAAGCCTTAGGTCCTGACCGCTGCAGTGTTCAGCATGGCCCAGCGTGGTGAGGACATAACTTCCCCCTGATGATTATGCTGAAGTCATTATTAACAGTTGATTACAATAGAAAAAGATAACAGTCATGCATATTTTTTAGCTAAACACTCAATTTCATTTTTTTGGAATAACTAATTGATTACATAGAAACTAAAGCTAATAAAGAAGTGGCAAACCCTCCACCCTGCAGGAGTAATGACTTCGAATTATTCAGTACTTTAAATGGGCAAACTATCTTATGTGCAACTTATATACTCTATAGTCTTTAAATTACTGTTTTATTATGGAGTAATAACCACCTTTACAGTAAAAATACCATACAATAAAGCCTCTATGAAAATAAATTATCTCTCTAAATGCTCTTTCATACACTGTTTGAAGGTGGGAATGTAGTATCTGTTATATCTGTGAACACGATAATATTTTAAGAAAAGCAAATCTATTCAAGTTATTAACTATTTTATTATTATTAACTATTTTCAAGTAACTATTATTTTCTTGTTGGGCTCTTGTTTCAAGTTTTTATTTTATAATCTAATCCCCAAGTCAGGATATGTGAAGATGGGCTATTTGTAAGGTAATTCTGTTGTTAGGTTGACAACATAATGATGAAATCCCTTATAAAAAGCACACAGGAGAGTTTTCTTACTCTTTTCCTTCACAAACCTATGAGGATACACAAAATGTTAGCCAACCACAAGAGAAGAGGACTCTCACCAGATCCTGACCATGCTGCTGTGCTATTCTTGGCTTTCAGACTCCTGACTGATGCGAAGTTGCACATTTGTTGATTAAGCCACCATATGGATGAAATTGTGTTATTTTAGGTTGAACAAATAAAACACAAAGACCTGTCTAATAAAAAAAATCGGGGTTATTTGGATATTCAGTCTTCAGTCTCCTGTCGGTAATCAATACGTGGATGCAGCTTAAAACATAGCCAATGAAAAAATTGGTAAAATAGATAAAAATACAAATAATATTGCTAGCATCCAGAAAAGAGCAGAACTGGAATCTATTCTCCTGTTTATGTCAGACCAGCTGTTTTTTTGTGGCCTGCTCAGCCCACGCTGGGGGCTGAGCTGGTGTAGCTTATGATCCCAGGGATAGAACCGCAGTCCCTGTATTCTTGCCTAAGGTAGTCTAAGCAGGCACTTAGAATGTTTTAGGAAGCAATAGAGGCTTATGGAAGGGAGGTAGGCTACGTCTAAAGGATGAATGTATTTTATAAATTTTAAGTCACATTTTATAAACTATGTTTGTTTCTTTCTGATCAACTTATTATATACTGAAAGAGCTTGACACATTTTGCTTGCCATAGCTACACTATGAACCTACATAAAATCAAAGTGGCAAATCCCCTTAGTAACTGCCTAAAACTGTCTTGAAGATTATTAGCTTTAAAGCTTGCAAAGCTATGTTTTTTTGGCTTCTAATTTTGAATATATCCCAAATGACAAATTAAAAGCTATTAAGCCCTGGCTTAGTCTCAGTCAATCTCAGAAGTCTATTCTTTTATCAAAATGAAATGGGACCTAACTGCTCAGAGACATAAGGTTTGCTTTATCTCAAGCAAACATAGCTAGCATATTAGAAATGAGGAAGAAGTAACATTTTCTGGAAAGGCTTAATATTTTATTAGCAGCGAACAGACTTGCTTTGGGAAGCCTTTCAACTGAACAATGGTTTGCATTATCCTCAGCCTCCAGTTTCTCTCCAAATCCTCTTTTGGAGACATTTCTTAGCTCTCTCAAAACTGTTTGACAATTTGGTTATTTTAGCCTGATTTTCTGCATTTTACTTTTCTGTTGTAAAAGATTTTCTGCATTTTACTTTTCTGATGATTTTATTATTTGCCATACTCTTTCTTTTAGATTGCAAATTTCATTCTGGTTTTGGCTTGCCAGCATTTTGGCAGCTACTGCTATAAAATACAAGAGATTTGGAAGCTGTGCAGATGGAAAACGAAGTGCTGTGTGCTTTCATTCATGATGGGCTTCCGTCCTTTTTAGAACAGGTGGGAAAACTGCCAGCTCGTGTTTCCTGTGCCAACTGACATATTTAAGTAAGACAGCAGTGGTAGTTTGTAGGACTGATGGCTTCTTAGTTTGGAAAGGATCTAGTGGTTGGAATGTCTCTTTAAAAATATCTGTTCCTTCTTTGTATTTACCTTTTTACATGTGGTTTGTATCTTGGTTTTCTTTTAATAATTCCATTTACTTTTGAAATCAACAAATCATTTCTTTTAGGAGAGTTAAGTAATAACCTAATATTCTTTAAATTTTTATTGTTTATTTTTCCCTGTATCAATCATATGATAACACTGAAATTAATTTTTCAAAAGAAATTTTGTGAAGCATCACCATTAAAATGAGAAGGCCCACTTTTTCAACTTAAGTATAATAAATTTGTGTCTGAAAATTGCACTTGGAAAAGGGAAGCGTTCAGGTCCACCGCATAGGCCTTTGAGCTCAAATTCAGACAATCCTTGTCTTTTCAGGAAAGCAGAACCCTCCTCACGGTACTGCTGATATTTTGGGGCCCTCTAGTACATGAGTGTGTTAAAACTGCAATCATGCAACAGCACAATGCTGCTCACCAGCAACAAGCGAAGTACAGGTCTCTATCATGTGAATATCATTATGTAAGAACCAAAGGCCTTCAAGTACTGTCCTTTGACTATGCCCTTTTTCTTCCATGATATGACAAGATGCACTAGAGAAAACATTATCCAGTGAATTTCTGTACAATATATAAGCATAGCAGAAGAATATATAAGCTTTCAGCACAAGAAAAACAAACTTTCATAAATAAGTTTTCCTCTGATGTACTATATGGTATTTATTTATTTATGGGTTCCAGTTTGAAAAAGCACAGTTTTACTCCTGGTCACACATACATAATATAACAGTGTGCAATTGCTCTGATTCTAATTTTTTCTATAGCTCTAAATAGGATATGGTCACGCAACAAAAATCTGAATGAATGACAATCATGAATGCAAGATTTAAAAGTCCTAGCACTGATAACCCATTGCTCCACTGCTGTTATGGACTACTGGGACTATATTAGGTTATTTTGATGAATTCAAACACCTTCAACATTTGAATGGCACCCATTTCTGACAAAACAAAATAAAAGGGGGATATAAATGGAGGTCCATTTTATAGGATATAAAATATCCTGTATATAAAATAGGATAGATATACAGCTACTTTCTCTTAGTTCAATGAGAAAAAAGATTTGGACTAGTAGTGTTTAGACAAGACACCACATCTACATCTTGTACTCTGAATAACTACTAAAATATACAGTGTATTAATTATTGTAACTGTCCTACTAACCTACTTTGGTACTGTCTCATTGCTATTTCTTTTGATTAAAATTAATTTTTAAAAAATTATAAAAAAAAAAGTTTTTTAAAGAGTCCTAGCACTTCAGAACAAAAATAAAGATTCCACAAGGCTCAGGAGACTTATAATACCTCACCCACAATTTGGGTAACCATGCTCCTTTTTTTCTTTTTTTTTTATTACAGGGTTTATAGGGTCTACAGAGTCTCACTACCTAGATCACACTCATAATGATCCTCCTGTGCTCAGCCTCCAAAGAGGTGGGATTATGCACACATGCCACCATGCCCAGTCTCAATTGCTGCTCAGCCTGCCCTGGGGGTGGAGACAGCATGGTAGGTTCAGGGATCAAATCCCTGGCCCCTGCATCTGCCTACGCAAGCACTGTAATCCATTGCCATGCTCAATTTTAAGGGACTCTATCTTTATTTTTTATTTATTTTTATTATTAATTTTGTTGAGAAACAAATAGCAATGAGATAGTTCCAAAACTGATTAATAGTACAGTATCAATAATTAATGCATTGTACATTGTTATCTTCTTAGTGGTTATCCATAATACAAGATGCAGACATGATATCCTGTCCAAGCACTATTAGGACAAATCTTTCTTCTCATTGAATTAAGAGAGAGTACCTGTATATCTAAGCTAACTATTTTGTATATACAGATACAAAATGGTCCTTCCTTTGTTGTTTAGTCCTGTCAGAGATGGGTATTCCACTGCCATCTACATACTGCAGTTGTGTGAATTCAGCAAAACAACCCAACATAGTGCAGCAGTCCACAATAGCAGTGGGTCATCCGCAGGACTGGCAATGGCAGAAGCTGTTGAGTTGAGCCTTTCACAGCTCAGCATATTAACATGGCTTCACTTTATATACCTCATTTTTATACTTTTCTGCTGGATAACGCAAGACCTATGTAACAAAAAATGTAACTTTTGTATCTGATAAGGTCAGTAAAGTTCCTTCAGGATTTATCCTGCAAACCTGTACCGCAGTTTGCAGATCCTTTGTCAGTGTCAGCCATGTGGATGAGTCACGGCCATTGCTTGAGCAATTTGCTCTCTGTGAAAGCCTGAGAGAATATTTTCTGTCTACGTGACTCTCCATAGGCATGCTCTACATCATAGATCACATTGCTCTGTGGCCCCATAATCTCCTTGATCAGAAAATTTGGTTCACAACTGAGTTATAGGATATTACAGACTTTATCTTTAAAGAAGACTTTCGTTTCTTTGTCCTTACTTACAAAATGCTATTAATATCCCTCACATCTCAGTTAACTACATCAGGGAAAAACATATTTTTCCCTCATGCAATATATATATATATATATGCATACAGGCTTGGAATATCTTCAATCCTAGAACCTCAGAGTGACAAAGAGAGCTCTGTTAGACATTAATGAAGAATTCCAACCAAAAGGACCACCCATGACTCACGTAGATTTTATAACTGTTGTATATGTATATAGGTAGACCTTTTTTCATTATCTAAATATTTAAGTCATTTACTTTGAAAAAATTATAAAAGAACTATGAAGACACAATTATAAAGAAAATAAAATAAGCAAAATTTTCTGTCAGACTCTGCATGTTTTCAATAAATAAATAAAGTTTAGAACTGCCTCTATTAACTGTATATGCAAACTGAAATAATGAGATCACAAGTGCTTGGGCTTACCAGACAATGAATTCCATTTGTGATATGTAAATTAAAGACTAGAGGTTTGATTTTATTATGTAAATATGCTATTCTAGATGCTCAAATGTAAATATTTTTTAGTTTCATGTAATCAGCTGATAACTTTTATAAATGATTATTTTTAAAGTAAAAACTACAAGTTTTATGAACTATTCATATTTTCAATATGAACTTAACACAAAAAGACTTTCTCGAATTTCAGATTTATCAACGTGCAATTTCCAAATAAGAAACTTGTTAAAACTAAATGTTTGCCTATTATATCAGGCATTTGTAATATCTAAATATCTTTTCTGTAACATATTCCAAAAAAGGTAAAAAATACACTTGGTGAAGTAAAATGCATCCTTTTTGTCAACTGACACAGTATTACAAAGATAACAAATTTTCTTGACTGTATTATTAATTTAATTTAATTCCAATACCAATAATACAAGAATTTGTTCCAGGTTTATACAAGCTTATTTTAAAGTTCATATGAAAAAGTAGCCCAAACATACTAGCCAGAGAAATCTCAAAAACTGAAGAGAGGCATCTATTTTATTAAAACACCACATATTTAAATGCTATATGTTGTAAAGTCTCTATGATTATACTACACGGCGTTGACACACAATAACCTGGCATGCCACCAGAAGAGTAGGACATTGAGGAATGGTTTCTCCTACACAGGGAAATTTGGAACAAAGAGATCTTTTTTCAAATGGGAAAGGGTGCAAGAGAAGTGGAGCGGGGAGAAAGGAAATGTGAAAAGACTTCAGATACACTATCCATGCACCAACTCTCCACAATGAATGTGATCATTACATACTGCACTAACAAAAATGTTAAAAAAAAAAAAAAAAAAAAACATTTCCAATGAGTACTCAGAAAGTTACACTCATGTGAAATAGAGAACATTTGGACCATTACTCATAGTGTATGCCAGGATCAGTGTCAAATGCATCAGAGGTTGAAATTAAAAACCATAATCCCAGTTTTTCCTTCCCTGTGTTTATAGCAGCACAGTTAGTTGTAGATAAATCTTGGAACAACACAAATGATCACCAACTGAGAAATGGATAAAAAATGTATGCTAATTTTACATAAGAGTATTATTCAGCTATAAAAAAGATAAATTCAAGGCTTTTATAGATATATGGATACAGCTAAGGACTATATTGGTAAGTGAAATAAATCAGATCCATATGCACAAACATTATATTATCTCACTAGTGGGAGAACCTGAAAGGCTAACGAAATCCTCAAAGGTATAACAGATGCTATGAAAAGGAAAGAAGTTGTTCAATGGGAAAGAAAAACTGATATGAGGAAAAGGACAGAGGAAAGAAGTGAAAAAAGATATATTTAGGTACACATGCAGAATAGTTTGGATAACTGTACTATGATTTCTGCTGGTCTTTTCAAAGGAGCAGCTAATGCTTTACAAAAATTTACTCTGACTTTTTTGTCTTTTCAATATATTATAACTTTTCTTATAATTTTGTTTTCTTTTCTTTAAATGAATCTTACACAAGTGTGTCTGGTAATCTGAACATCTAATTCGAAGATAGCATCGTGTAATACCATAGTTGAATTCCTATGACTTTGTTTAATGAAATCTTGTATTGTTTCTAATGCTGGTATTTTTTTCCTATCATTATTTTGTATTCTTTTAAAAAGAAAAAGAAATCATAATCGCATATGTTCTAGAATAAATGGGTGCTTCTCTTTAGGAGTCAGACTGCACAGTATTCTTCTAGTTAGGATTTGGAATGTAGAAACAGAAAGAAAAAGGAGTAGTACAATTTATTTCTATTATCTCTTTAAAGGTCTCTGTGGCCAACATGTATAAATAGAAGAACAGAAAAATGAAAAATTGTGAATTAGAAGATTAAATATCAATAATATCCATAGATTAAAAAGTAAAAATACCTTTGGAAAAATATAATATTCTAAGAAAAGACCAATTTATCCATGGAAAATTTGCACAAAAATGTCTAAATACTTGAATGAAGACACCCTAACTCATAAGAAAAATGTAAGTTAAACATATAGCAAAAAAAAAAAAAAAAACGTATAGCAAACAGGAAGTTTGACAAGGGGTCTATATTGTCCTATGAGTGAATCAGACACCATATACTCTTGGTGGAAATGCAAGATGTCACCACCTAAAAGATTTTGCTAACAGAGTTACATAAGTAGTTACTATTTATTAGTAATCCCACTAAAGCTCTTTCCCCAAAATACAATGGCAGTAATAGAAAATACTGTATACCAAAATTAGCCATTGCAAGAGTATTAATATGAAAACACTAAGGGAAAAAATCAATGTTCATAATCAAGGGACAGCTTGAATACACTTTGAGTACTATGCAGCTATAAAAGTAAAATATTGTGCTAATGTTTTTTTTTATTTTTTATTTTTTATTTATTTATTTTTATTTTTCATTTTCATTTATTTTTATTTTACTAAAATACAAATGTCAATCAGACAGTTTCAAAACACCTTAACCATACAGAGTCAATGAATTAATACATTGCAAACTGTTTTCATAACGTTTTGATATTGTACAAGGTGCATACATGATATTATATTTACAGGTTATTTTATAGCTGAATTATATCAAAAATTCAATAATTATTTACCGTTGCATCAAGTAAATTATTACATAAACACAGTAAGATGCAGAACAGTTTTCATAATATCTTATTGTTTATGCAACAAAAGAGAAGTAGGAATGTGTGTATATTAACACAAATGAACTTACATATGTTGGCACTAACCCTACATGGACATTTAAATGTGTGTGTGTATCTATAAAAATACAGATTGCAAAAAACAAAGATAAGTCAAAACCTTTAAAAAATGTAACTCTAAAAAAGGAGGCAAAACAAGGGTGAAAATTAGATTTTCTTTTTGGGTTGAGAAAATATTTTCATCTTTCCATTTTGTTAGTGTATGTGTACAATTCATGCAAGTTGACAGTCATCTTGGGGAGTGGTTACATGTATATTTTACAGCTTATTTTTTCTTTTACCCTTTTCCTCTCCTCCTCCTCCACTTTCCTCTTCTGCTTCCCTAATCACCTTCTTTGTATTTGATGACAGTATTGCTTTTAACATGTGTTATGGCTTGTCATGTGTACATTGATTAGGGTTATCCCGCTCCTGTACACCGCATATCTTTATTCCTCTTACTTCCCCTTTCCCTCTACCCTCTCTCTTTCCTTTCTCACTTGGTCTATGTCCCTACTGGACAAGATCTGTCCTCTTGTACCTTTCTATCCATCCTTCACCGATCTCTTTGTACTTTACCTTAAGTGAGGGACATTATACAGTGCTAAAGCCTGTGTGTCTGATATATTTCACTCAACAATGTAATTTCCAGGCAGGTCCACTTTCCCATAAATGCCTCGTTTTCCATTCATTACAGCCAGTTACTACTCCATTATATACAGGTGCCTCATTTCATTTATCCAGTCATCTGCTGATGGGTGCACAGCCTGTGTCTGGAGTTTAGTTATTAGGAGCTGTACTTCTGTAACACTGATATGAATGAGTCACTGTAGTTTGATGTCTTAAGCTCTCAGGGCAAGATAGCAAGCAGGATGTTGCTGTCTCAGATGGAATTTCTAATTCAGTGCTTTGAGAAATTTCCACATTGATTTCCATAGTGGTCGTACTGGTCTGCATTTCCACTAACAATATAAGAGGGTTCTTTTTTATCAGAGCCACACAAGCATTTGTTACTCTTTGGTTAGACCTTCATTCTGGATTTTGGCTTTGAATCTTGAAGCTTTTTAAATTTTATACAACTAATAAATAAAATAAAATAAAATTATGATCAATAAATACTAAAAAGCATCCTTATGAGGAATCAAGATTTTCATGGTAAGAAAGAGAAGTTCAGTGTTCTACAAATTGAAATTTGATTTATCAATACCCCTTTGAACTCAGTCAGTATTTTCTTGATATAAAGAGGCTTTAGTTTTCAACTTATGTCCATTGAATTATCTCAGAGGAATAATATTTTAATAATACTAACAGGCAATGCTAGATGTTTCTAGCATTGGAATATTTTAAATGAGCCCATAATATCTTTTCCCAAAAACAAAAAATTATTTCAAATAATACTGAATTTATATTACTAAAAATGTATAGGAGTCAGTAAGCTTTAGTCAGTAATAAGGTTGACAATTGAAATGAATTGTTTGCAATTCTTTTCAACCCACCAAATAATTCATTAAAAATATTCAGTAAAACTGGAAATTGCTTAAATATCAACTCATTAGTTTGCAAGTTAATGTATTAAAGTCATTTTTTTTTATTCTTCTATCTGCCAAGCCACCCTGCATTAGAACCAGCTGATTATGGACTGAAACCTGTACATACTGTAGGCAAATAAACCTCTTTCCCTTTAATCTTGGGTACCAAACATTTTGTTGTAGCCAAGAGATACATTTCTATCTCTCAATGTCAAAAAAAATGTTAAAGGTAGCTAAGACAGATGGCATTGCTAACATTATTAGTTGGGATAATGCAAAGTAAGTAGTAACAAAGTCAGCCATTAGCAATTAATTCTGAAGAACTTATGCTTCCAGAATTTATCCTAGAATACTCTAGAAAAATGAGAAAGACAAACAAAACAAAACTGTAAAATGCGATCATTTTTGAATCTAAATGATGAATAATGAAATTTATTGTTATTCTATTTCAAAGTAAAAATGATACAAGTCATTATTTTAGTCTCCAGTGATGTCTAACATGTACAGGCAGTAGTCACTGCTTCCTCTTACAAATATTACATGAACTCTATCCTTCAGAGTGAGATTTGTATCATATAAGTTTCAACTTTCTTTAAGAGACATTATGCCTCAGTCAGACCTGATGCCCTTAGAAGCAGAGTTTCAATATGCTTGGCACGCCATGCCTTCTTATTCTATTAAATGAAAGCATTTAGAAATTTCCTATATTCCTTTTGTAATGAAAATAAATGAAAGTCTGCTTTTGAAAGATCCTCTGCTCTTAGGTATTTTACCTTCATTGTTTCGATCCATGGATCATAGACTACTAGTGAACCACAGAGAAAATTATGAGGCCATGATATAAGCTGTCTGTCTACATACATACACATAGGTAGTATTTTTTAACTTTTTTTCACATTGAGAGACAGAAATGTATGATCTTACTATGCACCCATGATATTCTCAAGTCTTTGTACACTGTGCAGTGGCTAAGTCTTACTTATTACGGTGGCACATTTTACAGTCACCTGCTTTGCATTTTTCAAAAAGTGCATTATTAATTATAGTATCATATTAAGCATCTACTGAGATATCTTTGTGATGGGCAAAATATCAATGAATACTGAAAATGTAATAATTCTTCTTTCATAAATTTACATAGTTTTTATATTATCAATGCCCTAATGCTTAGCAATACACAGCACTTCTGACCCTATTCAGTGTATAGTTTTCAGATGATTTAGGGAAGGCAGTGATGGTGTCCTTTGGGAAAGCAAATCTTCCATCAGTCCTTATTGAAAGGATGACGTGCGGGCTCATCACAAGTTGTCAGTCATCATGCTGTAAGATTAATTCCTCCCTGCAGAAGGTGTCTAGGCTGAGAAACCCCATTTTCATCTGTGTAAATGCAATGCTTGATGCGTGGAATGCATTCAATTGGCATGTGATTTCTCTTATTGATGAACAAATAGTAATGAGACAGTTTCAAATCAAATTATTAGGACAGATTCAACAATTAACACATTGCACATTATTTTTGTAGTGTCGTTTTGTTGTACAAGGTGTAACATGATACTCTATCTACAAACACTATTACAGCAGATGTCACTAAATAATGAATTAAGAGAATGTAGCTATATACCTATCCTTTTTTAAAAGCTGAATTATACTATAGTTTGAATAATTAATACTTTTTACATTGTTATTTTCCTAGTGGTTATCCATAGTACAAGAAGCAGGCAGGCTATTCTGTCTAAACACTATTAGTGCAAATCTTTCTTCTCATAGAATTATGCAAAACTACTGCATATTTATCTTAGCTTTACTGTTTATACAAACACAGAATGGTTCTTCCTTTGTATCCCCTTTCTTTTCTTTAGTATTCTCAAAGATGGGTATTCTATTGTTATTCAATTATTACAGGTACTTGAATTCAGCGAAGCAATACAACACAGTCCATCAGTCCACAATAATAGTGGGTTATCCGAAGAAGTTGTTGATTATAGCCATTTACAACTCACCTTATTATTATGGCCTTATTTTATATATCTGATTTTTATACTTTTCCGCTGGATGGTTAAGACAAAGATAAAGGAAGACCTATATAACAAAAAAAGTAACTGTTTTATCTGATGAGGTCAGTCGAGTCCCCTCAGGGTTTATTCTGTAACCCTGTATGTCACTGTGTAGATCCTTTGCCAGTGTCAGCCATGTGGAAGAGTCACAGCCATTGCTTGACCAGTTTGCCCTCTGTGAAAGCCTGAGAGAAAGTTTTCTCTCCATGTGACTCTCCTTAGGCACATTATAGATCATCGATCACATTCCTCTGTGGCTCCATAATCTCCTTGATCAGAAAATTTGGGGCACAACTGAGTTCCATGATGCTACAGTACAGGTTCACCTATGCACTTGAAAGGCTAAGGCCAAAATATTGCCTGATCTTGCAGCCCTTCCATTTCTCCAATTTTTGATCTGCAAATTTAGGTTTTTAACCATTCAGAAGAGAAGCTGATTATTACCTTGTGACATATGCAGTTCAGTTTACCCTAACTATCTGACTAAATTATTTTTAGTTGTTACATCTTTCTATTTGTAATTCTTCTTTTGATTTCTTATACTAGGGAGACTATAAGACATTTCCACATGTAAATCTGGTTTATTTCACTTATAAGTATACGTTCAAGTGGCATCCACTTCAATATAAATGTTTCAAGGTTATCATTCTTTATAACTGAATACTACTCCATTGTATATAAATACAAATCTTATTCAAGCATTCCACATGTGACGGGCATCTTGGTTGTTTCCAAGATTTTGCTATCACAAATTGCGCTTCTATAAACATAGGTATACAAATGTCACCAAGTTATGATTTTTTCAGTTCCTCTGGGAAAATTCCCAGTAGGGGCATTGCTGGCTTGAATGCGATTTCCAGTCCTAGTTTTGTGAGGAATCTCCACACTGATCTCCACAATGGTTGTACCAGTCCACATTCCCACCAGCAGTGGAGAAGTGTTCCCTTTTCCCCACAACCACTCCAACATTTGTTGTTGGTTGATTTCTTTATGATAGCCATTGTTTCTGGAGTGAGATGGTATCTCAGTGTTGTTTTAACTTGCATTTCATGGATGGCTAGTAATGTGGAGCATTTTCTCATATTTTTATTCGACTCTTTAATTTCGTCTTCTGAGAAGTGTGCATTCATCTCAGATTCCCATTTCTGGATTGGGTCTTTAAAGTTAAGGGCCCTAATGTATCTTAGATCTTTATAAGTTATAGAGACCAGACCTTTGTCTGAGTGCTTATTAGTTAAGATTCTTTTGAAAATTGTGGGTTGTCTTTTCACTTTGTTGACAATTGCTTTTGACATGCAAAAAATTCTCAAAGGGAGTTGATTCCAGGTGTTAATTCTTTGAAGTGTTTCCTGTGTGAATACATGTTTGTTCATGAACTCTTTGCCTACCTCTATGTCTTGAAGAGTTTCTCCTACTTTGACTTCCAGGACATTGAGTGATTCATGTTTAATGTTTAGATCTTTAATCCATTTTGACTTTAGCTTAAAACATGGTGATAGACCTGGGTCAAGTTTTAGCTTTTGTCATGTGGAAAACCAGTTTTTCCAGCACCATTTGTTAAAGAGGATATCTTTCTTCCAGTTAGCATGTTTAGCCTCTTTGTTGAAGATCAAGTGTTGAGTGTGTTCATAGAGGTCTCTGCATCTTCTTATCGATTCCACTGATCCTCAGGTCTCTTTCTTTGCCAATACCATGTTGATTTTATCACAGTGGCTTTGTAGTACAATTTCAAGTTAGCAGTTGTGATGCTTCCTGCCTTGTCTTTGTTGGCAAGGATTGCCTTCGCTATTCTAGGTCTCTTCTGGTTAAAAATAAATTTTGGGAATGATTTATTTAGGGCTTGCAGGTATGTCGGTGACAATTTGATAGGGACTGCATTAAATATGTACAACAATTTTACGAGTATGGCCATCTTCATGATGTTGATTCCTCCTATCCAGAAGCAGGAAATGTCTTTCCATTTTCTGAAATCCCCTGTAATCTCTTTTCTTAGGGTACTGTAATTTTCCATGAAAAGATTTTTAACTTCCTTGGTTAAGTGAATTCCAAGGTATTTCATTTTCCGCGGTGCTATTGTAAAAGGTATTCTTTCTATTGTTTCCCTTTCAGTGTATTTATTATCTGGGTAGAGGTATGCTATTGACTTTTGAGTACTGACCTTGTAACCTGTTATACTACTGAATTTCTGTATATATTCTAATAGTTTCTCGGTGGAATTTTTGGGGTCTTCCAAATAAAGTATCATGTCATCTGCAAATAGTGATAATTTAACTTCTTTTTTACCTATTCTTGTTCCCTTTATTTTTCCCGCTTTTCTAATGGCTGTTGCAAATGATTCCAAAACTATATTGAATAGGAGGGGTGATAGAGGATATCCTTGTCTTGTACCTGATTTAAGAGGAAAAGATTTTAGCCTTTTCCCATTTAGGATTTTTTTTTTTTTTTTTTTTTTTTTTTTTTTTTTTTTTTTTTTTTTTTTTTTTTTT
>PVKA01004803.1:0-80408 GCA_004027165.1 Ctenomys sociabilis | reverse complement strand
CCAATTTTCTGTAGGATTTTGAATATGAATGAGTGTTGGACTTTGTCAAAAGCGTTTTCTACATCAGTTGAGACCATCATGAGGTTTTTATATTTTAGTCTATTATTATATTGTATTACATTTATAGATTTTCCAATATTGAACCATCCTTGCATCCTTGGGATGAATTCTACCTGGTGACGGTGTATGATCTTCTTGATGGTTTGCTTTATTCTACTTGCTAGGATATTACTGAGGATTTTTGCATCTATGTTCATAAGGGAGATTGGCCTGTAGTTCTGTTTTGCAGTTGTGTCTTTCCCTGGTTTTGGGATCAGTATAATACTTGCGTCCAGAAATGATTTTGGGAGAATAGCTTCCTTTTCAATGGCATTGAAGAGTTTGAGGAGTCTCGGGATTATGTCTTCCATAAATTTCTTGTAGAATTCATCTGTGATTCCATCAGGACATGGACTTTTCTTTGTTGGTAGGCTTTTTATTACATTTTGTATTTTGTTGGCTATTAATTGCTTATTGAGAATTGTTCTACCTTCTTGATTCAGCTTTGGTAATTTGTACCTTTCTAGGAATCTGTTAATTTCTTCTGTGTCTTCTATTTTGTGAGTGTAAAGATTCTCAAAGTAGCTACTGATAATCTTCTGAATTTCCACTGGGTCCATGGTGATTTCACCTTTTTCATTCCTTGTTGCTTGTATTTGAATTTTATCTTCCTCTTCTTGATAAGATTAGCTTAGGGCTTATCAATTTGGTTTAGTCTTTCAAAGAACCAGCTTTTTGATTTGTTGATTCTTTGAACTGTTTTATTCATCTCAATTGAATTAATTTCTACTGTAATCTTTATGATTTCTTCCTGTCTTTTGACCCTGGGTTTGGTCTGCTCTTCCTTTTCTAGATGTCAGAGGTGCAACATATAGTTGTTTATTTGTTCCCATTCTGTTTTCCTAAAGTGTCAGTTCTTAGCTATGATTTTCCTCTGAGAACTGCTTTCATCACATCCCATAAATTCCGGTAAGTTGTGCTTGAATTTTCATTGAATTATAGATATTGTTGAATTTCTTGTTGAATTTCATCTGTGATCCATTGATTGCTGAGTAGTGTGTTAATTTCTATGTATTTAGCAGGCTTTTCTGGCTTCATTTATCTCCAGTTTCATTGCTCTGTGGTTGGATAATATGCATGCGATGATTTCTGGTTTCTTGCATATACTTAAGTACGTCCTATGGACTAGTGTGTGGTCTGTTTTAGAAAATGACCCGTATGCAGCTGAAAAAATGTGTATTCAGCTGTGGTTGGATGGAACACTTTGTATATGTCTTCCAGGTCCATTTGTTCCAAGCTCTGGTTTGGTTCTGCTACTTCCTTGCTAATTTTTTGTCTGGTTGATCTATCTTTTTGAGATAAGGAGGTGTTAAGGTCTCTTGTTATGATTGAGGTGTTGGACATTAGATTTTTCATGTCCATTATGATTTGTCTTGTACAGCTGGGTGCTTCTGTGTTTGGTGCATAGATATTTATCAGTGTTATCTCTCCCTCTTGATTTTTTCACCTGACCAATATATAGTGGCTTTCTGTATTTAGTTTGATTCTTCTTGATTTCTGGTTGAGACTGTTTGAGAACAGAATTGCTGCTTTTGCTTTTTCGGAGGTGCTGGGCATGTAGTATTGTTTTCCATCCTTTGACTTTAAGCCTATGAATCTCTTTTTGTGTTAAGTGTGTTTCTTGAATACAGCATATTGTTGGATTTTGTTTTCTAATCCACTGTGTCAGTATATTTCTCTTAACTGGTGAATTGAATCCATTTACACTCACGGTTATAATTGAAATGTGTTGACTTATGATTGTCATGTTATTTACCTGCTGTTGTTTACTCCTTTTTGTCCTGTGTTTAATTGTTTACCCTGTTTTGTGGTTCCTTCTATTCTCATTCGTGGAGTTCTGGTCATTGTGGTCCCTCTCTAGAATATCTTTCAGTAATCTGTGTAGGGATGGTTTGTCGTCATGAAATTCTTTAGTTGTTCTTTGTCATTTCATTTCTCAATCAATCTCAAAAGAGAGTTTTATAGGGTATAATAATCTGGGCTGGAATTTGTTTTCATAGAGGACTTCAAGAACTCTGCTCCATACTCTCCTTGCTTCCTGGTTTGTGAAGAGAAGTCAGCGGTAATTCTGAGGCGTTTTCCTTTGAATGTGATCTACTTCTTCTCTCTAGCAGCTTTCAGTATATTATTCTTGTGTTGGGTTTCTGGCATCTTGACTGTTATACATCCTGGTGTGTTTTTACTTGGGTTGAAGTTATTTTACAGTCTGTATGCTTCAGTTATCCAAATGTTAGATTGTTTCCTCATATTTGGGATGTTTTCTATGATTACTTCTGCCCATATTCTTTTTATATCATTTGTATTGACTCCGTCATTTTCATTAATGCCAATTAATCTCATATTTTTTCATTTTAGCACCATCTTTCAAGTGATGGATTATTTTCTCCTTTATCCTCGTTGTTTTTAAGAGATCCTTTCTAACCTTCTCACTAGCTGTGTCAGCATCCTCAAGATCTGAAACTGTCTTTGCTTTCACTCAAACGGTTTCATAGACTCATGATTGACATTTTAAGTTCTTCTGTATCTCTTTGACTCTATTTCATGTGATCTATTTCTGTCTTGTATTGCTAATTCAAGGAATCTGTCATATTTCTGATCTCCTCTATATTTTTATCAATGTCTTCTTTAGATTTAGCTATTAATTCTTTTACTGAAGAGTTTTTTCCCAAATTGGGTTTCCTGCATATATTTCTGCAATTGATTCTCTACTTCAGATGCTATGATCTCAAAGAATTCTTTTTTGATTTCAGAAATTATTTCTGCTCTTAGCTCTTCTTTATCTTTCTGCTGTTGTTTCTTTGCTTCCACCTCTGGTAATTCATTTATTTCAGCTGAGCTAGTGTCCTCTGCACTTATTATTTGTGGGCTCAAGGCCTGAGATTGCATTTTGCTCCTTGTCTTTGCCATTTTGTATAGCACTGACCTCTGACCTTTGATGTAGAGCTTTGGTGCAGTTACAACCTTAGCACACAATGAGATTCAGGTGCCAATCTATTAAGTTTGATATTCTCCAGTTATGCCTGGCCTGGACCTAGTTTTTGTGTTCAGTTCCTTTTTGCTGTAGCCCTTGTGGCCAACTGTGAATCTTTGACTCCCCACCATTGTTTCCTTGGCCTAGGGAGCACTGAGGAGTGCAGAAGCTCTCCCACACACTCACTGGGCTGTGTTGGGTTTGATCAGGATCCACAAGAGTCACAAAACTTCTCACTTGCTTGGCAACTTGGGGGCAGGAGATCTGGGGAGTTCAGGGCAGGGTGGGCTGGGGTGGATCACTGAGAGAGTCTCAGAAATTCTTGCTCGCTCTGAGGTCTTGGGAGCAAGAACTTGCACATGTTGAGTCTGGGCACCAGGAAACTTTCTCACTAAGACTACAAAATAAAAAAGATAATTGTTTCACAATTATAAGTTGTAAAATAATTTAGAATTTACAAATCAAAAAGACAGAATGCCCAGTAGCAGCAGCTAAGATTGGATTGTACATGGTATTCTCTTCTTATGGCATAAACTAAATTCTTGCTGAATTTCAACTCAATCCACTCTGCAGAGTAACTGCAGAGCCTTGGAGCATCTGCATGGGTGCAGGGAGTGTGTTGGGTCCCCGCACACTGCACTGCTAAGGACAGGCTGCATGCCTGTGATTACTATTTAGAGCAGATAAAATTCTGGGTACTTTTCTACATGTTTCTTCACTATTTTGTAGACACAGACAATGGATCATTTCCCCTTTGTCTTAGAAAATGAAGTCACTTAATTTTTTCTTCTTTTTTTGATATTTTCTTCCAAATATTTTCCCTTCCTTAAGAAAAGATCACCAAATGTAGTTACAAATATTTGAAGGCATAATGCTCCACCAAATAAAACACATACCTTTCTCCTTACTTCTTCCTTTTTTGAATGAAATGTTAAATCTAACTGTCTGTGTATTAGAAAGGTGTATGTGTGTCTTAGAAGCTATGATCAACCATCACACAAAGTCCTCTCTCTGAGGCCAAAGCCCATGACAACAGAGGAAATGCAGGCCTAAAACCTTATATGCCAGTGGTAGCACTGAATGCCAAGTGAGGCCAGAAAAATGCTTGAGGAAACAATGAGACGATGGGGTGAAGCCATCATTAGTTCAAAGAAATATGAAAAAGGAAGGTTGGAAGAATAATTATCCTTATTAATTCTCTCTGTTCCTCAGGTTTATATTTGCTTTCCTTAAGTTATTCTCTGCTTGTTCTCTGATTATGCTTGTCTTCCTGTGAACTAATGAAAGGTAAAAAAACATCATTACTAGGAAATATTTCTAAATATAAAATGCTTAGGTAATCAAGGAAGAACCAGTAACCTGAAATTCAATTTTTCTGGCAGCCAAAAGATTATTTAATATTTAATATTTATAGTTAAATCTGTTAGAGATCAGAGAGGGAAAGGAATTTCTGCAGAGAGAGCTGCCACGGACCTCAGCGTCAAGCCCGTGATTCCGCTATAACACACAGGTCTCTGGGTCATGTTTATAAACCTGATAACAATAAATTTAAAGATAAAAAGAATGGAGGGATAAAAGGAAGAACAGGAACCCAAGATTGAAGTGACTACTGGGAGACTAGTTAAATAGATTAGTTCCCTTGTACCAGTTATTGATATTTTAAAGAACAAGTAGATCAGTATGGAATAAAATAAAATAAGAAAGCATTGTTAGATGGAGGTGACACTCGGATAGATTTTATTATAGTTTTGTTTTCCTCTCTGAAACACCAAGTCTCTGCTCATACCCTTATGTGTCATAACTGACTAAAGCAATAAATCAACTTCCACCAAAGTTCACTTTGGTTTCTTCATCTGTAAAGTAGAAAAATGAAGAAGACATTGCTCCCTTAGTAACTTTGTAGAGTAACTAGCATCGAGCTGAAACTATTAATAAGTAAAATCAAATCTGATTTTAGAAGTAAAAGCATCTCATAGAATTATTACATTGACCATAGAGTTATTTGAAATTTCGGGTTAAAAATTCAACAAATGGGGCCAGATAGCTCAGTAGACTAAAGTGCCTGCTCTGGCAGAGCACGGCAGCCGGGTTGGACCCTTGAGGCGCTGTGCCGGTCCCACCCTGGGGGCACACTGAGATGGTGATTGAGCCTGGGCGTGGTGGCGAACCTATAATCCCATTGCTTGGGAGACCTGAAAAGGGAGAATCACTATGAGTCCAGTCCATGTAGTGAGACCCTGCACACCCTGTAGACCCTGTCCTAAAATTCATAAAAAATAAATGAATAAATACATAAAATAAAATTTCAACAAATTAATATTATAACATTTTCTCACTTTAAAGGATGAAACTCTTTTCATTATATTTGGTACTGAATTCTTAACCAACAGGGCTGGACACACAATAGCTAAACACACCTATGGACTGATAAATTGCTGCACTGAAATTCTACTCACACCAAAAATTATCCTCTGAGGTATTTTCTCGTGGCCAAGCTATGTATTATATGTTTCCTGAATGAATCACTCATCTTAATTCACAGACAGATGTATGAGCATGCCAAACATAAGGGTCCTGTTCCAAGGATTTTAAGCCAATATGAAAAATCTCTTCAAAAATCATGCAGGAGCTTGAACTACTTAAACATGACTTGAGGTATATGTCCATCAAATTATGAATAAAAGGCCCTGGAAAAACTCAGTGTGGTCATCAAAAATGTTCACTGTTAATTCTTTGGCTAAGACCAGCTTCTAACTTTTTCTAAAATGCATATATTACCAAAGAATAACCTTCACCCACTAATATTTAAATGAGGAAAAAAAAAACAGACAAGAACGAAAGAATCTTCTCAAATTAAACAACAAAATACATACACCACCTGGGTCATGACACCAATACAGACGCCCTCCAGGGTACTTGGTATGTCTGTAGGTAATGGAGAAGAAACAAAACAAAATCATGCACTTACACCAACAATGGCACGGCAAGAACAACTAAAACAGTAAAAAGTGATGAAGACTATAGCTGGGTTTAGGGCTTAAATGCTCTGCATGGGCAGCCAGAGTGTGAGTGGTTCAAGAGGAGCCATTCAAATTAAAGATATTTTTTTTTATAAAAGAAGAAATAAAGCTATAATTTATTAGAAACTTTTCAGTTTCAAAATATTGCAGCTGTTTCAATTTGTTTGTGTTCTATCCCCAAACACCATCAAGTGGGCAGTTCATAAGCAACAGAGTTTATGTCTCACACCTCTGCAGACTAGGATGTTTACAATCCAGGGACCACAGCATTTGTATCTGCTGGACACCCACTTCCTGACTTGAAGACTGGATAGTGTCAAGCAAAGAAGTCTGATGGCACTTCTCCAAAGACAGCACTAATGTCAGCCACCAGGACTTCACTCCCATGCCCCTGTGCCAAATCACCTGTCTGAATAATACCATGTTGATTAGAAACATGCATCAATACTAACTAAAAACCCAATGGGATCATCATGACAACCAAAGAAAATGTACATTGTTTAAAAACTTTCTTTTATTTTTTAAAATGTTTACATTTAGATACTGATTTTTGAGAAATATGGGGATTAGATTATGACCACTTCACCTCAAATTACTATAAAATTGTGAAAATGTTTTCCATATTTTTTTTAAAAAAGCTAATATCAGCTGAGCATATAGACACATGCCTGTCATCCCAGCACTTTTGGAGGCTGACCCAAGAGGATTCCATGTTTGAGCTGAGCTTGGGGATTGATCAATTTAGCAAGACACGGACTGCGTACTCTCTCTCTACCTTTCTCTCTCTCTCCTCTCTCTCTCTCTCTCTCTCTCTCTCTCTCTCTCTCTCTCTCTCTCTCTCTCTCACACACACACACACACACACACCTTGGGATGTAGTTTAGTGAAAATGTCTTGGGTTCAAACAACTGGACTGCAAAAACAAATTTGAATGCCCCTGACACAAACTATTCTAAGGAGAATTCCAGTAAGCCCCAGAGGATCCAAGTTTGCATTTCTTTAGTACTGTTACCAGCTGCCCTTGAAGCTTTTCCTACTCTAGCTTATCCTCAGTGCATCAACACTCCTTTGACTGTATTTTGTTTCCTTGGTAAGCATTTCCCAAGTTACAGCACAGTCAGGTGTGAGCTCAGGACCATGCCAGACTGCATCAAGTCAGGTTAGCGTAAAATGGCTTCTTCAGGAATAACTCTGGTCCCACAGTCCTGCGCAAACAACCATTATACCTAATCAAATAAAAGAATGTTCCATTCACTCCTATCTATGACTTCTTTACCCATAGTTCAGTTAGCTAAATCTCTCAATGCACTTAAAACTTTAACATAAAATTTAAGACACCAAAGAGGGAATAAGCTATATAAAGCATTCAAAATGGTAAATTTGAGTGAGCATTTGAAAAATGTAGCATCCTTAAAATAGTACATCATCAGTCCAAAAATTAGAGAAATAGAAGAGCTGCAAGGACAGCCAACATACTGGTCCTATCCTTTCAAAGTCAGTAAAGACTCAGGACAAAGGAAAACCTACAATGTAACATCATGTAACTCAGTTGTGCCCCAAATTTTCGGATCACGGAGATTATGGGGCCACAGAACAATGTGGTTAATGACATAGAGTGTGCCTATGGAGAGTCACATGGAGAGAAAACATTCTCTCAGGCTCTCACAGAGAGCAAATTGGTCAAGCAATGGCCATGACTCATCCACATGGCTGACACTGACAAAGGATCTGCAAACTGCGGTACAGGTTTGCAGGATAAATCCTGAAGGAACTTTATTGACCTTATCAGATATAAAAGTTACATTTTTTTGTTACATAGGTCTTGCTTTATCTTGGTCATAATCATCCATGAGATAAGTGTAAAAATGAGGTATAAAAAGTAAAACCATGCTAATATACTGAGCTGTGAAAGGCTCAAGTCAACAACTTCTGACATAGCCAGTACTATGGATAACCCACTACTATTATGGACTACTGGACTATATTGGGTTATTTTGCTGAATTCATGCACCTACAGTGTTTAAATGGCAATGGAATACCCATCTCTGACAGGACTAAACAAGAAAAGTCTATACAAAGGAAAGATAAGATGTTAAATCTATTTGTAAACAGTCCTTGTCAGTGAATGACCAGAAAAACAAAATTTGGAAGGGTGCATAGAATGGTGCTTTATCATCTCCCTAAGGCATCACTCTGTGGGAAAGCGCCTTGCTCAGCAAATAGATGCTCCGCTCAGATTCCATCCCCACCTCTGATTCTGGTGTGCTGTCCTCACACTGGTCATTCTCAGTCCAACACATGTTCAGGTCCTTTGTCTGCACTGTCACTGCCCACCGCTGTGGTTAAGGCTAGGTTTCCATAACATGGACTTGGCAAGAGGGGGGCTATACTGGAATTTCTAGGTAAGTATTATTTAGGAATATATTTAACTGTATGTTAAATGGAGTGAGTTGATAGACTCTAGCTGTATTTAAAAAGCTAGGGTATTTTGTTTATTGTAATTTATTGTGGCTTTGGGAATGGAGATTGGTGAGCAGTATGAAAGATTTACTAAAACCTTCATTCATCCACTTTAACCGTTGCTACCAGATGTGGGGTGCTCCATCACTCAGGACCTACCTATTAGAAAAAGAAATGGGAAAACAATTGTCTTTAGGGGTCTAATCTAAGGCGGAAACAGCTACTAGAGAAAATAATCTTTCTCTTGTGGGTATTGTTTAACACTTTTCAGAAGGCTATACTGTATTGTGCTGGAATTCTTTTAAGCAAATTTCATATTATCCCATCTTGGCATAGAATACAATCCCAACAAAGAGGTGAAACATGTCTTGATTCAGGAAGAAAGATGTGTAGAAAACTATCAGCCTCACCACAATACAAAGACCATATGCAAAATTCAGCAGCCACGTACTGGAGCCAGTGGATAAAGCGTCTTAGGGGCCATTGCTCCCGCCCTGAAACCTTCTCTAATTAAATGGCAAAGACACATTTTAAATATATTGTAAAATTAATGTGGACTTGGGGGAGTTGTCTATTACAAATGCTTTTATTATCTTCAGCAATGAGATAGCATCTACCTCTGCTGACCAAGCAGAGCCTTTCTGAGGTTCTTAACAAATTTATACCCCTACCTCTCACCTCTTCTTCCCTGGTATATTTCACAGGCAGCTTTGCTAACTGATTGCACCACTACAAATAGACTCTGTCCCCTTAGAAATAGGCTTGTCCTTTTATAGGTAGATTGATAGACCAGGTGCCAAGGTTTTAGTAGTATGACTGGGGCAAAACCCAGAACCCATAAATCCAATATGAACAAATCTCCTCTCTGATCCCAAAGTTACTATTTGTCAAATTGTCTTTATCAAGATATAACTGGAAAATATAGCCTATAGAAAAATCATTGATTGATTTTTTGAAAATGAGTTTCCAAGCCTATGGTTTAAAAATAAAGATGCTCACAAATAATTATTATAAAATACTATAAGAAGAATATGTCTTAAAACATGTCTTTCCAACATGACAGTAATTTGTGATTATTTAGTAAGTATGAATTCTCCTGGATTTATAGATTTTTCAAGTTGGAATATTTTTATTTGTATCTTCTGTTTCCTTTACTAAATCACTGAAGGTCAAATAAGTTTAAAAATCAGAATATATTTAACTGTCCTACTAACATGTTTTGAAACTGTTTCATTGCTATGTTATTTTTTTCTCATTAAAATGAATAAAAATTTAAAAAATGGAATAAATTATAAACTAACATTGAAGCTCAAAGTACATTTTCTTAGAATTTAAATTGAAGCATATTTAATATAAATATTTAAGTATATGATTTATATGTCATGGTAAGAACATTGCTTTGGGTGTAACTAATAAAAGGTTAGGAAAAGAAATGGGAAAACAATTGTCTTTAGGGGCCTAATCTAAGACAGAAACAGCTACTAGAGAAAATAATCTTTCTCTTGTGGGTATTGTTTAACACTTTTCAGAAGGCTATAGTATATTGTGCTGGAATTCTTTTAAGCAAATTCTTTTAAGGTTATGATTGATCTATTAGAAAAACATCAGAATCAAAAACTACCCAACAATTTTCAACTTTCCAATACTGGTAACTATAACATCCGTTTTCCTATATGATTTATGAGTGTTCTGTCCTCACTAGATGTTAACCTTAGAATTTTCATCAATACAAATGTTATCAATTACAAAACACATTTATATAACAATGAAAAAATACACTTTCAGTTTCAATTTTTGAGAGCATTTGGATTTCAGTGATACTAAAATACTTTACAAAGTTCATCTCAGAATTAGTGAAAGAATACCTTTGGACCTTCACAGGACATATTATTGGAAACAAACAGCTAAGAGGCTAAACAGGAGTTGCACATGGTTATTTATCATTTCTAAGTACATTCCTGTTGTGGTTTGTGTCTAGTTTCCCCCAAATCCTCATGCATGCATGGCCCTGGGACTTCTAGAATCTTAGATTAATTCATGATCAAGGCTGGGATTATGGTTCTTACTATTGCTGGAATTACAGGTCTTCTACTGCTGGGATTTTGGGTGTGAGTGCTCCACTCAGCCTGGGGCAGAGGAGGAGGACAGAGACTTCCTGTCTGTTGTCACCCTTGCTGCCACTCCTCCATTTCACTTTTGCTCTTTGCCGCTGCCATGAATGCTGCCCTCTGCCATGTGTCACTCTGCCTTGGAGTCAGCTGAGTATGGACTGAATCCTCCAGTAACTGTGAGCTAACTAAGACTTTCCTTCCTTCATTTTGGGTGCCAGGTATTTGTCTTAGGGACAAAAGAATAATTGAGACAATTTCTATAGCAGAATTCAGGTAAAGATATTAATCTCATTTCTGCTTTTCATAGAAAAGAATAGTAATATAAGATAAGCTCCGTACATCCTACCTATATTAGTTATATTTTTTAAATGTTTGAAAAACAAAATCAGTTTTAATTAATAGAAAACCAATCAGGCATAAATAAACAATGCTTACACTAGGACCTAATAAAAATAATCATCCAGCTATTAGTGCTCACGCACACACACGCACACACACACACACACACACACACACACACACGCCCCAATATACCATTGTCCATTTTAAATATGCTCCCTTTGAGCTTTTCTTTGAAAATAACACTGGTGTTTGGGCAGCTGTCATCTTCCAGAAGCTTATGTTCACCTTGTGCACTTCCTGTTCCCAAGGGCAAGCAACACTGAATGTGCTTTTAAAACAATATTTCCCTCGAGCCCCTGGAGGAGTGCACTGCTTGATTGATATCAGAGGCAATGAAATCCTAGAACGTGAGATCCTACATTCAAATAAACCCAAACAGAGAAGGAGAAAAAGTGGAACTCTTCTTCCTTTAACATTGGGAAGGCATTCTGTTAGAAATCTAAGTATTTCTGTCTGAGAAGAAACACAAATTTCTAACAAAGCTTTAAATAAGGAGAAGAAATTTCCTGGTCAGTGTTCTACCAGAGAAACAACCTTTGTTACCAAATTCATTTCTGGAAACATAATTTCACTAAAGCCCTTGGTTTATATATACAAAAATATTATGTAACCAGTCCAGTGAGTCACAACTTTATGTACTTAATTTTCTACTTCACATTTCCTCTTAGATATTAAGGTTGCTGTCTTAATATGACCAAGTTTTCTCTCCTACTCCACTCCTTCTGTCTTTCCTATCAATTAGTGCCATATACCACATTCTGTCCATCTAGTTATTCAAATAAGACATCATAGTACCTTTCCTCACTCCTCATCCACTCTAACAGCAGTCTAAGTACAACCTTTTAGTTCAATTTGCCCTTTTATCAAGAATACCCAGAAGACGCTATCATCATTTCTTGCCTAATCTAGCTTTCTGGTCCTCTATAGTCCTCAATCAATTTTTCGCAAGACTTAGAGCAGTTATTATTGTTCCTAGTAGAAGTAGTAGTACTAGTAGCAGTTAATAGTAGTAGTAGTATACAAGTCTCAGATCCCATGCTACTTCTTGCAAGTATATAAGGTTATGTTACTACCCAAGATTAATTCCTCCAATAAGTTCTGTTCTACTTATTTTACCAGCTACTCCATTCTGTACACCTCAGTGTTTTCATCTGTGAAATGAGACTTGGAACAAAACCACCATCTCATACAAGGGCGATGGTGATGAAATGACTCCATGTAAGGGTTTGAGAGTAGTGGCAGATGAAAACCAAATTTATCTTTTCTATTAATTTAATGTATGTTTGCATTACATGAATTCTTTACTAAGTCTTATACTTACCCATCTTTCCACACTTTTTTTCTACATTGTCCATTCTTCCACTGGTTCTTCCTTTATTCTCCAAGCCCTGAGTCTCTGTACTTCCTGTAAGAAGCGGTCTTTAGCTAACTCTAGATTTGTTCTTTGTGTCATCCAGATTCTGTAATATTTCTTACTGGTAATTCCCCTGGTCAACCAAAATAAATTAGCTTCCCAAGGTCTAGCATCTTTAAACACTTCATTCACAGCACTTTAAAGCTTTTAATTTCTTCTCTCTCTCTCTCTCTTTTTTTTTTTTTTTTTTTTTTTTTTTTTTTTTTTTTTTTTTTTTTTTTTTTTTTTTTTTTTTTTTTTTTTTTTTTTTTTTTTTTTTTTTTTTTTTTTTTTTTTAGCAGAACCAGAGACTGAACTCAGGCCCTTATGCTTGCCAGGGAAGCACTTATTCCAGTGAGCCATCTCCCTGGCCCCAATTTCTTATTTATATGTCTGTAAATATTTTTATCAAGTGATTCTCCACATAACTCAGTAAGAGCAAGAAACATTGTTACTAACTTCTTCACTTGGGGTCAAATATTTAACCCCTTAGGTCCTTTAAATTAGTTAAATTAATCATTCCAAGGGTCATCCAAATAGCTCAGCATACTAAAGTGTCTACAAACAGACACAGGGGCCAGGGGTTCAATCCCCTGGACTGCTGTGCTGGCCCTGCCCTTGGGGTGTGCTGAGGTAGCAATTGAGAAGCAGTGTGGTGGCATGCACCTGGAATCCCCGCTTTTTGGAAACTGTAAACAGGTGGATTACTATGAGTCCAATCTAGTAGTGAGACCTTCAACAGCCTGTAGACCCTTCCTTGAAATACAAAAAAAGAAAAATATCCTTCCATTGCAGAAGCATAAGAGCTAAAGTAGTTAATCAATACCAAGTGTCTGAAACTACTTGGCAAATATGCATTTATTACACATTGGCATCTTCATTAACAGTACTAAATAAAATCTCCTACAGAAGCCCAAGAACTCACAAATGAAGACCAATGCAGTAGTACCCTAATTCTCAGGTGGATGATATGGGTACTTTTCATATGTCAGTGAAAGAATAGAATAGGTCCAACTTTCCAGAAATTGAAGCATTTCTGAGTCTTCATTATAGAATATATCCTTCACCCATTTGGAGATAACAACTTGTATTTCATAAAATAAAATATTACATGGTTTGCCTACTTGTATCCTGAAACTTCTTAAAGGTGAGTGTCCAAACATAAGATTCCAAAAGTGCCTACTACTGTTTAATGTACATGAAGGTGTCCAGTAGCAGTTACTTTTTCTTAACAAAAGTTCTCCTTCCTCATACTGAGACTACCCTAAATATGTTAAGTTGGCATGCAGTGCACAGACAGGGATGTCTTTTGGAGAGTTCCTTGTAGTCTATTCGACCTACTACAGGAAACCCTCTTGTCTGAACAACAGTCTAAGCTCAAGGTAGCTCATGTTCTCACTAATATGTTTTATGTTCCTAAGTTCTCAGCAATAAATCGTCATAGCCAACACAGTGGAGCATTAGTGATTTGGGACACCATGAACTTTGCATGAAGGCCAAACTGTACTGACTACTTTTTATACAGAAATTTTTTGAGACAACTAGTGAAACTTTCAATTCATTTATGCCTGAGATATAGCCAACATTTTAGAACACAAGCTTCAGTTTGTAGAGGTTGCTTATCTGTTATAAACCTGCTGATTCATTTTTATATCTCATTTAATTATAGAAGACATAATTAATAAATTCATATGCCAGTTACCCTCAATCTGTCCATGGTGCAATTTTGCCTTTTGACTTCTGTCTAAATGACAGAGCAGTTTTGCTAAGGAACAGCTCTAGACTCAGAGGTAAACACATTCATCTTCCCATTAGTTCAGATGAAATCTATCCGCAAGCAGGTTATGTGCCAGGACACTGATATATGCCATGAGGATGTGCTGCTATAAACTCCATCTCAGCAAAGCCTTCCAGATGGAAAATAAATTAGAAAGCTTCCTCCAGAGAAAATGAACCAGCAGGAAAAATGTTAGTCTCTTGGTTAAGAAGCTTTGCCTAGAGTTAGTTTCTCCTGGGGAAATCTAGAGAGTATGTTCTTAGCAATTCTAGAAAGATATGAAATCTTTGTAGACAAATATTATAGTGTTATATAAATTCTAGTAAACTTCCTTGGGAATATAGCCCAAGGATGTTAATTTGAAAATAAGTTACAAGAATTCATTGAAACTTGTCTCAACAGAATAGAATATTCACATTTACATTTGCTTGACTTCTAATGAAATTTGGAAATATAGAAGGTATGTAAAACAAAGTGTAGAAACAAACTGATTGTTACTACAAACTTTTAGGAATAAATGAATGTAGGTATAACACACAAAATAGTTCCCCAAACAGAGAAGTATATACTCGAACAAAATGTACTATATACTCTCTAACCACAATCCAGAGACATGGCTCAACTCAAAGGTCTACTATCATAAATTACTCACAGGACTGTCATCCTAATGAGGGACACCTAAATGCACCAACACTAGTAGCTGCTAATTCAGAGAAAGGCTCTCTTCTCTAAGGCAGCAGGAACATGCCATTGTATCAGGTTTTAAGTAGACTGATACTATTACTTTATAAATCCTCTGTTAACTGACTCAAGCATATACATTTTGCCCACAAATTGGTCACCTATATTTCAATCTGGAAAAGTACAAAAATGTATTTATTCTCAGAAGTTACCAATAATATTTGTAGTGGTGACTTTTCTTATTTATTGCAGCCCAAATTATGTGTGTAACTAATGCACAAACATGTTTAAAGGTGACAAAAAAAAAATAATGTGCACTGAAGAGCTATGAAAGGGGGACAAAGGTGAGATATTTGTTTTTCCTATTTTCTCTGCTTAGCATAAAGTGGACCAAGAGACAAAGGAAAAGGGAATAGAAGGGAGGAGCCTTGGTCATGAAAAGAATTCAGTGCTTTATGTACATTATACCAATTCTCTCACCATGGATATGATCATTGTATAATACAAACACATACTAGGGCTGGCCAGATAGCTCAGTGGACTAAAGTGTCTGCTTATGCAGAGCACAGCTGCTGGGGTTTGACCCCCAGAATGCCATGCCGGCCCCAGCCCTGCCCCTGGGGTACACTGAGATGGCAATTGAAACTGAGCATGGAGGCACAAGCTTGTAATTCCAGCACTAGGGAGGCTAAAAACAGGAGAATCACTATGAGTACCCTGTGGCCCTGCAGACTCTGTATCAAATACATAAAAGAAAACTTAAAAAAATACATACATGTACTGGGGAAAAATTAAAATCAAAATAAATAAATAAAATCCTGGTATCAATATACATGCCACAAACATACTGTGGAAGCCAGACAACGAAGACAAACTGCCTGCAGATCTCAGAGCCAAAGACTGATACCTTGGCAAATTTCCTACATTGATTGATTTTAGCTTTATTCATCACAGAAGAAGCTAAAGAAGCCGTTAAGCAAGAAATGCAAGCACACCAGAAGAAATATCATAGGTAAGCTGTGACCCCCCAGCCATGCAGGCATGCCATCCATGCTGGCTACGCCGAGGGTGGCACCCTGACTCCCACTTTGAGTAGACTGTGAGAGGCACCTATCAATGGGACTAGCAGAGAATACCGTGTAAAAGGGAGGCTGCAGCCATCCTTCACACTCCCAGCAGAGAGCACGAGCTAACACTGGACTTCCACTCCCACCTGGCAGCACTGGGACCTCGCAGAACTGCACCACCCCTTGGGAATCTGCGTAGGCTGAGTTAGGAGACTGTGCTTTTATTCTCATCAAGTAAAACTGATGTGGCATGACTCTATCCAAACCAGAAGCAGGTCTAAGTTAAAGCTGAATTAAAATAGAAAATTCAAATAAACTGTAGGAATTTTTAACATGCTATGAAAGTGAATAGCTTTAAAGCAACTTTTAAGCAAATATTACTGCAGACCAACAAGGTCCCAGAAATAATGAAAGGTAATGAAAGCTGCCAACACTGCAAAGGTATTAGAATTATTTAACATGAATCTTTTACAGTATTATAAAAAATACTTATGAGTAACATACTAGCAGCAAATGAAAAAAAAAAAAAAAAACAGAAAAAAATCAGCAAATAAGAACCAAATGAAAATTTTAGAACTGAAAGATACAACTAAAATAAAAATCATGGCAAGCAAAAGGGTCTGAGTTCAATCCCTGGTTCCACCAAAAAAAAAAAAAAAAAAAATCAATGAATGGGTCTAGCAATAGAATTGGAGAAACAAGAGTCATTTGCACTAAAAGATGAAATAATAAAAAAGGCTACAAGGATAACCAACATTTTGTTCCTATCTATTCAAGGTCAGTGAGGTCTCAGGACATAAGAGAAACATCCTGTACCTCAGTGGTATCCCAAATTTTCTGATCAAGGAGATTATGTGGCCACAGAGGAAAATGATCAATAATGTATAATGCACCTAAGGAGAATCACCTAGAGAGAAAACATTCTCTCAGGCTTTCACAGAGAGCAAATTGGTCAAGCAATGGCTGTGATTCATCGACATGGATGGCACTGACAAAGGATCCACAGACTACAGTGCAGGGCTTCAGGGTTAGTCCTGAGGGATTTCACTGACCTTGGCAGATACATGTCTTGTTATACAGGTCTTGCTTTATCTTCGTCTTAAGCATCTAGCAGAAAAGTATAAAAATGAGGTATAAAAAGTAAGGCCATATTAATATGCTGACCTTTAAAGGGTTCAAGTCAACAACTTCTGACACTGCCAGTCCTGTGGAAAACCCACTACTATTATGGACTACTGGACTGTATCAAATTACTTCGCTGAATTCACGCACCTACAATATTTAAATGGCAATGGCATACCCATCTCTGACAAAACTAAATAAAAAAGGGGATACAAATGAAGGACCATTTTGTATCTCTGTGTACAGAAGCTTAGCTATGTAGCTACTCTCTCTTAATTCAATAAGAAAGATTTGTACTAGTAGTATTTGGACAGGATATCATGTCTTCATCTTGTGCTATGAATAACTACTACAAAGACAACAATATGCAATGCATTATTGTAACTGTTCTACTAACCTGTTTTGAAACTCTCTCATTGCTATTTGTTTCTCAATATAATTAATTAAAAAACTATACAAAAGAAATAATAGAAATAACTCAACCTGAATACCATGCATAATACACTGAAGAAAGACAACAGACAATGCTTCTTGGATCTATAGGATGTAACAAAAGATCTAATTTTGTTGTCAGGAAGCAGAGGGAAAAGAAGAGGTCAAGAGGCTGAGAAAAGGTGCACAAGGAAACAATATCGAAAGCTTCTCAAACTTACCAAGAGAAATAAAACTACATATTCTATTAATCCATACAAATCCTCAACAGAATAAATGCAAAAGAATCCATGCCAAGCAACACTATAATTAAACTTTAAGAAATTAGATAAAGGAAAGGTCTTGGAAGAGGACTTCCCCTTATAGAGAGAAAACTAAATTACATCAGTTTCCTTATTGAAAACTGTTGTGGAAAGAAGAATATAGTACCATATCATGAAATACTGAAAGAAAAAATGTCAACCACATTGTCAGCCTGCAGAAGTATTATTCAGGAGTAACAGATAAATCAAGACACTGTCAAGTGAAGGAAAGCCAAGTAAACTTGCTGTAGGTCCACCTACCCTAGAAGAACGTTAAGGAAATTTTATAAACAAGAAGAAAATTATAAAACAAGGAATCTTGGAGCACTAGTAGCATGATAAATTGCATACATCAGTGTAATGTCTAGAGCAATCATCAAAACCTTATTAAACATTTCTATAGACACCCAGAATTGAACTATGTTCTAGTCCCAAGAACCCTGGGTGTGGGAGGCAAGCTACATGGATAATCTGTTAGGCAGAGAAGTGTGTCACTCAACCTTCTTGGTGCATAAAAAAAACTTGCTACAGCTCTTTTCCCTGTCCCCATCCTCCTCCTCCCCGGCCTTCTCCTCCTGCTCCCCCTTCCCTTTTTCCTCCTCATAGTTGTTAAATTATAAATTTAACACCTTAGATGATATGAACTAATTTTTCATGAAGAAAAACACATAAACTATGAAAATTCACATATTATAACAGAGATAACTTGAATAATACTATACTATTAAGGATACTGAACACAGGGGCTTAAAATAACAAAAAATTCCAGGCTCAGAGGTTATTACTGGAGAATTCTACCAAGTTCATAAAAAATTAACACTAATTCTACACAATCTGTTCTAGGAAAAAGGAGAGAGCATAGTTTCCAATCCTTTTGATGAAACTAATATTTCTCTCATGCCAAAAAAGACAGTGAAATAAAATTCTAAGATGAGATCCTATATTCTTCATTAATATAGATGCAAAGATAATTAACAAAACATTAGTGTACAGGATTGACCAGTATCTAAAAAAATCATACCTGATTTTTAGGAAAGTATTGCTTCAGAGATACAAGCTGGTTTAGAATTTTCAAATCAACTAATGCAAGCCACAGTATTAATTTGAAAGCTATAGAGAAAAAAATCAGTTAATACAGAAAAAGTATTTGATGCCACCCATTTTGTGGAAGGTGATGTTAGGTATGAAGAAAACATATGGAGGAGGAATATCGCTGAGATTTAATTCCCACACATTATTTCATGCGCCGTTTGAAGTCCTTCTCCCTGCTCGCATCTTTAGCAAGTTTCCTTGAGAACCACAAGAGAAACTCACTCTCATTTGCAGGAGGAATGTAGTGTCATCTATATGACATGAGACATTTTCATGAACACCAAAGACAGCACATGAAGTCAGGCTTTGCAACACTGTTTCTAAATTTTAAAATAAATAAATAAATAAAAATTCTGTGTTGCTTTTAATGGGGTTTTCTTTCTTGCTTGCTTTTAATGTTTTTTAAAATAAAACTTTAAAAGATAAAAAGGTAGAAGGAGGAGTATAAGGAGAAAGAAAGGAGGAGAGAAAGGAGGAGAGAAAGGAGGAGAAGGAAGGGGCTTGAGAAACTAGTCAGCCTCTCTCCTTTCTCAAAGATGCAAGATTACTAGTCACTCTTTTCTGGTTCAGTCTCTGAAGGAAAAATCTGTAGGACCTGAGTGTTCATATTCTTTTTCCTATAAATAAAGCTGACCCTCTAGTTCTAATTTCACATGCTGAGATCAGACAGTCCCACTCAGGTGGGCTCTGTGTCTGTCTTAAACTAACCACTTAGAGCCAGGTAAGTGAGGGTCTCTGGTTCACAGACAGTTGGAAGAAATCTCTTTGGTGAGAGATTGTGGATGAACATAACTGGTCAGGACAGGAACTCTAAAATGTTTGCAACGGCTGCATTTAGACATTTCATTGTATCTTCAGTCATGAAGAGCAAGCAAATTATGACGCCAGAGCTTCATTGTTTAACCCTTTAGCTACTGCTTCCTGTACTTTCAGGTTCTACTCATTCTTCAACATCTAGTCCAATTCTATTTCCTCTATGAATCTTATCCGTATGCTCCATCCAGATCTCAGCTCCTATAATACTAATGCAATCCACCAAGTCATTTAAGAGATAATGACACATTGACAATTATGGGTGATAGTTCACTGCTATATTCAGTAATGTATCTCAGAAATCATGCCTGCTATTTCTAAATGTCCCTCTGCAGTTGACACTCTATATATTTACAAATAGTATGATAAGTATTCAATAAATTGCTCATTCCTTCATTATATGATTCTTGGCACATTTCTATTAATGTTTTCTAAAATGGGTTCTAGAAAACTGCATATTTTGAAGTGATAACAAAATACGGAATATGTTGAACAAGATGAATAATATTCAAGAAATGATTGGGAGTTTTCATATCGAGGTATTAAACTAAAATGCTACAAACTAATTTACTGAATATTGTTATTGAATTATTCCTCCCAGTGCACAAACAGGAAAAATTACTTTTCCTGCTTTCCTGGCAATAAATCTGAAGTGCAGGTGTACTGAGGGAATTGATTGGAGTAGGAGAAAACTCAGCTGTAGAGCTCAGTATCAACTTTATGTGTGTATTTTATTCATTATTTCATTCTTTATTAGTTTTGTGCTATGCTTCTGTGAAAGATACTAATAAATAAAAGAAGGGTCTCCACTTTCAAGAACTCATAAGTTAGCAAAGACACAATATATAAATAAATCAAAAGATATTATCTTAAAGTGCACCATCTCTGAGATATTGAATTCCATTATTCTACTCTTAGATCAAAAATTCCTATCCCTAAAGATCCACTACTTTCTTAATCTAAACCTATTTTTAATATTTGTGATTGAAACTTTTGCCTTTCTATCATTACACTTTTCTCCTACCCCTTAACTTCTCCTTTAATTTCCTGTCCCAGATGTACCTCGTTCTAAAACACAGTAGTCCCTCAATGTTACTCTCAGTTGTCTTCTTCCCCTTTTCTGTTCCTCTCATTAATTTATTCCTTTAATAATTTGATAAGGAAACACAAACTCAGGACCTTGAACTCAGAACAATACGATTCCCCACAGTATCTTCCCCCTCTTCTGTTTAAATTACCAGTCCTCAATCTTAGCCATGCCTCAGAGGCAGCCATGCCTCTTTTCCTACTAAGAAATGTAGACCCATCCTTGGACTCCTCGCCTTCTACATCATTCTTACGCAGTCTTCCACCCGGCCTCTGGGCACACACACTGCAGGATGCTTCTCCACTGTGTTCCAGACATTGCCTTCTCTGCTCTCCCTGGAGATCTTGCTGTCAGCTCATGACCATTCCCCTCTTGTGCCTTCAGCCTCTATAGTGAATGTAGAAATAGTATATTCTATGTACTATTTGTGTATATACATAACCTCTCCTATCTAGAAAAATAAAAAGTAAAATCCTCCGGTTTTCTTCGTCTATTAGTCTGGTTTCTTCCCTTAAAAAATAAATAAAAATAAATGGAGAGATCCCTCAATGAAGCAAAACTTTAAAATGTCCTGTATTCTAGATAGTCTTTTTGAGAGACAATGAAGGTCAGAGAAGCTCTTTGTACTGATACATTCGGTGCTGGTGTAATATTCACAGGTGCAACTTGTTTGCGACTCTACGTAGCACTGTTTGCACAAGAAAACCCGTGCTGCTGTCCTATTAGTGCTGATACGTGATGCGTGCTCCACAGAGGCAAGCTCCGCGCTCCACCACCATTTGCCAGAGTCATTTAAGATACAAGGACATCCGCCAAGTCACTTAAGATATAATGACACATTGACAATTATGGGTGATAGTTCACTGTTGTATTCAGTAATGTATCTCAGAAATCATGCCTGCTATTTCTAAATGTCCCTCTGCAGTTGACACTTTATATATTTACAAATAGTATGATAGGTATTCAATAAATTGCTCATTCCTTCATTATATGATGAATGTATGTGCCTCATAGGCGTATTCAGCAATCCTGTAAAAGTGCACAACTGAAAGAAATAGAAACACATGCCTCTCAGCCCTGGGACAGCACCCAGGAGAGCCCTTGAGACCCAGATGACATCTGTTTCTATTGAGAAAGGACAGAGCAGGCGGAGCTGGCTGGCCCCTTGTTTTTCATCTATCTTTCTGTTTCTCTTCCGAGAGAAGAACAGCTACATCTCCAACGGTCACCTTCCCTTGGGTTCCCAGCAAGCTCTGCTCCCTGTCTGAGCAATGCCCCTCATAATTCTCCATTTTCTGGGCACCAGAGCAAACTGAAGGTGGAATTACCTGTTGGCAAAACAATAGAATGTGCTTTTTCTACAAATAAATAAATAACAAATCAGTATGTGATCCTGACAATATCCACAAGATTCAGAAAAGGAATGGCTATAAAAAGTTCTAGCCCTTTTTTCCACCAAATGCAATATCATTTCCATTATTTCTCCAGGCTCCCATTCTGAATTCAAAGCAATTTGTCTGAAGTTCAGACACTGTCACTGTGATTTAGTTTCGGTTTTATGGCAACTGTAGGTCTCTAATAAGTATGCTCCTTTCATTGATTTTTGTTCCCCTTCAGTTGCTGCTGTAAATGTAATTGAAATTTTTTGTTTTTTTTCTCCTGATCTAACTTTTTTTTTCAATTGACAAGAGAGCAATCAGTGCAGTGTCCTATGAGCTTCGTACACTCCATTAATGAGGGTGGTTTCTTGTGGAAAAGGACTTTCCTATCGTTTCCCTTTTAAGAAGTTACATATTTTTTTAAAAACCTCAAGAAGCTTTCTCCATCATATTTATTTTAGAGCATCAGTTAATTTCAGTACTTATAGGGGAAGCTTCCTTTTACATTGGAGGAGTTTTAATATAAAACATATATTAAGCTGACATTCAGGAAAAAGTATTTGATGTTTTTAAGTCCATCATTGGTGTTGAGATTTTTGTCTGTTGATAGACTGGGACATCCACAGAAGCATGGACCGCTTCCCTTGGTGGGGGGGGTAACATAAGACTTCCATATGGCTCTCAGGCAAGTACCTCCAAGGAGGGCAGTAGCGATCCTTGACACAGGAATGCTGACAGTCTTGTCTATCGTAAGCCAAACGGAGGTGTCTCCTGTCTCTCTCGCATAATCCCTGGAAACTGACAGTGACAGACATACACATTTAAACTTAGTTCCATATTTTTAGAATATATTTGGGAATCTGATGATTTGGATCATTCTTCATTTTTTTTTTTTTTTGTATCCAAAACATTTTGTCTTCTGTACATTTCAGTTTCTTATACATTTTTACTAATTAATTTTAAAATATATATATACTGTCATAAATCTCCCCAGTATTTTCAAAATAAAAGTAATGAACTCATTTTATGTTAGTCTTCTACATCAATATTTAGACATTTATGTAATATAATATAGTTTTTACTATATATTAAATCTATATATTATCTGCACTATATTTCTTGAAATCTTATACAGCATTAAGATTATAATATCAATATATTAAAACAAAGACCATATTTTGGGCTAACCAGATAACTCAGCGGATTAAAGTGCGTGCTTAGGCAGACACAGGGCTGTGGGCTCGATCCGCAGGCCTTCCATGCCAGCCCCACCCCCAGGGTTCACTGAGGCCGTGATTGAGACTGGGCATGGTGGCTCATACCTGTAATCCCAGCTCTTAGGAGGCTGTATACAGAAGGATCACTGTGAGTCTGATCTATGTAGTGAGACCCTATAGGCCCTGTACTAAATACCTTAAAAAAAAGACAAGAGTATACTATTATTATTTTACATATAATTAAGGAAGAAAAATCACTTCTAAACATAAGATACAATGAATTGTATGGATAAATATTTTTATTTAAAGAAATGACAAAACTTAAAATAAGTATAGTGTAGAATAAATTAACCATGGTAGACCCTATCTTCTAGGGGTTCCTAATTCTAAAAGTGTATTGGTGCCTACACTTCTCATCAGTAAGATTACTATGAAATTTAACTATTGATGAACATTTAACTGAAGAACCATAGGTACAATTAGTAGCAACACATTAAAAGAAGTTACAGCTACACAGCATATGCAGATCCTCATCACACACCACAGTGGATGTTTTTGTTTGTTTGTTTTTGTTTTTGTTTTGTGGCTGGTCTGCTGGGTGGAGCTGGTGCAGCATGTGGTGCTGGGGATTGAACCACAGTCTCTGTGCTTTGCCTAAGCTTGCCTAAAGCAGGTGTTTCTGCCCCCTGAGCTATCTTACCAGTCCCTACAGTGGATTTTTACAGAGCAGAATACTTCATACACCAAATACCTTTTTTTTTTTTAAAGTGTTTAGTACAGGGTCTCACTACACAGATCAAACTCATCATGGTCCTCCTGTTTCAGCCTCCCATGTGCTGGGATTACAGGCTCACACCACCACACTGAGTCTCAATTGCCATCTCATCACGGGGGCAGCATCAGCAGCACAGGCTGGGATCGAATCCTGGTCCCTGTGTCTTCCTAAGCAGGCACTTTAATCCACTGAGATATCTGGTCCACCCGAGCACCTATTTCTAGATTAGAATATTACCAGCATCCTCTAATCTCTTCTTCTTCTATTCACTATTCTCTCCCCATTGGTGAATCTTTTGCCTACTGCTAACAGCATAAGTTAGTTTCATACCCTTACATAATTAAAAGTTTAGGGTTGAGGAGATAGTTCAGTGGCATATGCACCTGCCTGGCAAATTCAAGGTTATGAGTTCAATCCCCAGTACCAAATATATATATATATATATATCCTGTACAAATATACACTAAAGAATTTTTCATCAGTATGACTCTTGTAGGAGTTATTCTTTTATTACAGGCAGACACCAAATTTCACTCTCAGTGCTATCTGATATTCCATTTGTATAAATATACTCATATTATTAATGTGGGTAGCTATAGTATTTATTGTAATATCATTGGGTACTTAGCATCTTTCATTTACATTTCCTTGAATATTGTTATTCTAGAAATAAAAATCTGTGGCTCCATAGTATGCTTAAGAAATAAAAGATGTAAACATGTTAACAGGTCACTTTGTTCTGAAGTCTTATCCTGATACACAGGAATCACAGCATTTTAAAATACATTTATTTTCTACAATCAAAATGAGAACTCAGGCAAAGCCCCAGATCAGACTGGTTTCTGGCAGAAGCTGAAGAGGCATCCTTCCTAACTGCTGCACAGAGGCAGGGACTCATGCACCGGAAACCAAGCGGCACTGTCTTTGAGGTATCTTTCTTTCTTCTTCCTTCTTTCCTTCCTTCCTTCCTTCTTTCTTTCCTTCCTTCCTTCCTTCCTTTTATTCTTTCTTTCTTTCTCCTGTTTTTTTTTTTTTTTTATCCACTGTCTCCTGTACTTTCTCAGTAATCCTGTCATCTAGAAAGTGGCCTCAAACTGTTTAATTCACTTGTAAGATATTCCTGAGATTTTAAAACCTGTATCTGAACATGGTTTGATAAAGAAATAGCAGTGACCATATTTTAACAACAGTTAAGTTTTTCATTTCATACAATAAGTAAGTCACTGAATAAATATTAATCCAAATGATAAAAGTGAGGTAAGAAATTAATGTAAATCCTATCTTACTAAATTCTTCTACTTTTAGATGTGGCTATGTCTTGGGCCAGTGAGATAGCTCGGGAGACTAAAGCCCCTGTGTAGGCAAGCCCAGGGACCTTGGTTTGATCTCCAGCACCACATGCTGCGCCAGCCCCACCCCCAGGGCAGGCTGAGCCAGCCAGAGTCTGGGCACACTCCTATAATCCCAGCACTGGGGAAGCTGAAAGCAGGAGGATCAACACAAGTCCAAGCTACACAGCGAAACCTTGTAACAACCAAATACATAAGAAAAAAAAAAAAAGAAAGAAAGAAAGAAAAATCCATGTTAATTTTGGAACAGTTTTCTTAATATAGTGTCACAAAAAATATGTATTTCAAAATAAATGAGGAAACATGCCAGAAGGTGAATCATCCCCCCCCCAAAAAAAATCTGCCCTCCAAACAAAATGTATACTTTACAGTGTCCTCACTGAAGCTGAGGAAGGTCCCTGGCTCATACCCTCTGCTCAGGAGGGATCCGGATCCCACACAAAGTGAAGGAGGAGCACAGCTGTCCAGGCCAGCAGGTTCCAGGTTGAAGAAGAAGCTTTAGTCTGGCCCTTCGGTGTCCCCCAAAGGTACATTGTCAAAGGCTGTGTCCCCAGAGTGATACCACTGGGAAGTGGTGAAACCTTTAAGAGGTGCAGTGTGGAGGCTTGAGGTAACCTGGGCTGCTCGAGCAAGAGGTTGTGGGACCACACTCCATTTTCCTTTTCTTTTTGCTTTTTGGCAAGGAGGTGACCCTTTGTGCTTCCCCTCATGCCCCTGCTCTGGCCCACTGCCTTGCAGCGCATTCAACAGCGTCCATGGTGGGTGGGAAATTCCAAAACTGCCAATCACAATAAAGCGTTATTCTTTCTAGTTGTCCATCCCTGGTGCTTGGTATAGTCAAACCAAACTACCTATTATACAAGTGATGTCATCTCTATAAATTTCAGGTTTCTCATCCAGAAACAGGGAATAATGCCTATCCAATGAGAATATATTGAAGAGTAAATAAATTGGCATATGGAAATCTTTAAGAGCAGGGCAAAAGTTTTCATTTCCTTTGGTCAATGGTAGGCAAATATATTTTTCATCTCTCATGATGGTACGGAAGAAAGCTCCTGATGCTCCCACAAAACACTTCAATCTCGTGGCTGCCCAGCGCTGTGCAGCCTGCACGGCCAGCCTGGCTACCTCAGGGGCACTGGCTCCCGCGAGCTTCGCTCACAGATCCGCCCCTACGACTCTCCAGCCTGTCTGGATGATCTGCAGCCCCCTCAGTTGGGCCTGTGAGGGGCACCTCTCCTGCACATGACCAAACAGAAAGGTTGACAACGTCATAGGAGCAAGGCTGCTTTCTTCCCTTCTGAGAAGCTTCCTCAGTCCCATGACCATCCAGCTTGTATGCTGGCCCCTTCTGCTACAATGTAAGTCTCAATAAAGTTTCTTCCAGGAAAAATACACCTGACTATTCACAATTCAAACTTGGATAGAGCATATAGAGCCAATTATATTGAAGGTGACTAATGCAGAAAATGATGAAAAGCACAGAATAGCTGCAAATGCCATCTCTGGTGGCCAGAAAAGTTCCCAACACCCGGCAGAAACTGCACTCTAAGAAACAGGAAAAGACTGATAAAAAGAGCTCATAAACTGGCATGGTGACACACACTGATGATCCTGACACTCTGGGAGGCTGCAACAGAAGGATCACAAGTTCAAGGCCAACCCGGGCATCTTAATAAGAACCTGTCTCAAAATAATGTAAAGTAAAAAAAGCACTATGAACAGTTCAATACAAAGATTCTAGAGTGGACTTCCAGAAGAATGAAGAAAACACAATTTAAAAAAAACCTGATAGCCACTGGTATTCAAAGCTGAGACTATTAACACCAAAAGAGGTATACTTTTCTATTTCATGTTTTGTGCATAAATTAAGCTATAATCCTCAACTATTTGCCAACACTTTGGAAGCTGGTAGAAGACCTTCCTTTTTTCAAAGGCCCTGAAGTAGAATGCAGAAAATTGTAATAGTTGTTAGCAGGCCCAAGCACCCACCCACATTTGATTTCCATCCTATGTGTAACCATCTTTATCCAGTAACAATAGGATCAATAAGTTTGAAGCATCTTTATCTAAAGAATCTTTTTCTCAAATAAAATCTTACACAAAATTACTAGTAATTAAAGTATCTAAAATAGTTCTTTTTTCTAGTGTTTCCATAATTAATAAAGTAACAAGAAAAAAAAAAATCATCTGCCACTGAGCAAGATACTCTTCACCAACTAAAGACAGATGCTGGGTCTCTTTGCCACAAAATCATCTTGAGAAAGAATTTCACAATCTCTCCATTTTTAATCATCACAGGCAGGGAACAAATCTTAAGTTGTCTCCAAATAGTTCTTGGTGTTGAAAGGTAGCTTCTTTTCCATTCCCTTGAAGAAGAACCAAACTTATAACTCACCCCAGCATGAGCCTATCATTTATTGCAGCCTCGCTCCACGTGTCTGTCACCCTGAAATCCTTCTTCTAAGAGTCAACATTGGAATTTCTTTAGCTGGTTTTCATAGACATTCCTGTGCAATCTTTTGTCATTTTCATTGCCTTTCTTGGAGACATTTCAGTGCTTCATATCTCACACTGGAGTCTTTAAACTTAGGGGAAAAAATGTTACTCTACAAAGAGATAAACCCTGCCTGAGAAACAAAATCAGCCAAGCATCTATAATCCAACGTGAGTTTAGCAAGGAGTAAAGGAGAGGACGACACCTGATGAGACAGAAAGAGGTGTGACTGAGAATCTGTTCTTAGACACAGACACCTAATCTGTTAGCCTTGGAGGCCCATTTGTGTGATGTCACAGCAATGATGCTAATAAAAACTGAGGCTGAAATTAATCTATTTCCTTTCAGTGCAACTGTCTCTTTTCAATCTTGTATAAGTGGTAGAAGTTTGGTTCACAGTTCCTGTTATTCACAATGCTAGTACCCTGGAAAACAACTGTTTGCTTTGACCAAATGTGTTATAAACACTTTTGCAGGGTCAAACTATGCCTCTCATTAAAAATGAGATCAAGTAGAGGTGGAAAGGATTGCAAATACTGAGAAATTCTACAGTGTCAAGCACTAGTTTAGATTTACTATGTTATTTAATACAAAATTACACAATAAACATGTACACACAAGTATGCATGTCAAGTGGGTAATATGATTATTTTTAAAATAAACAAACCAGGCTCAGAAACTTTAAGCAATGTGGAATCTCAACTTATTAAGGAGTTTGATGCACAAAATAAAGCCATGTAAGACTGATAGTAAAGTCAATGGTTTAGAGGAGGAAAATACTAATGGGATAAACCTTTAAATTGCACAAAAACATTCCCCAAATGTGTTTTTCCAGATCCCTCTTGCTTCATCCTAATTTAACTAAAGCCTAAAATATCTACAAGGCAATGGTGTCCTTGTAGCAGATTAATAAAATAAAAAGTATCCACCACCCTTGACACCCAGTCTTGAGAGTCAGAGCACTTGCAATGTGGGATAGGAGGAAGCCTTATTGAGGACAGGAAAGGTGTCAGGCTAAGTGTTGCCTTTAGCAGGAATATAGGAGACTAAAGTGGTGCCTTGTCTCTAAGCCCTGGAAAAACAGCCCCTTCAAGTCAGCCTAGATAAAGCCACTCAAATTACCAGAAGAGATGCAGCTGCTTGAGTGACTCTGTGTGGCTCTGCACCATGAGCCTAATGAAGTGGTCCCTCAGATCTAGTGGGCAGCCACCATTTGCTTAATGTAGCTTCTGTGTTCATAATCTCAGGTAATCAGATTTTGTACCTATAATATTAATAAAATGCCACTTTTCAAAAGTGAAGCCATATCCTTTTTAATTCAGAAGTCCTGCTACATATGCGTGCTTTGTAATTATTGGTCTAAAATATGTCGAGTCGTTGGTTAATTTCCGGTATTGAAGTAGTATATAAATTAAATTTGAATCTAATCATTGCCAAATAATGAGTCCACAATTGTGGATTTCACCATTTTACAGACTCAAAACAGATCTTTTCCTGGGGAAAAATTAGTTGATAAAGATTTGAATAAGGCAATTATTACCGATTGCTATACAAGGTCAGAGATCACATCATTTTTAGACCCATTATGAGCATTTCCTGGACACTGATTCAGTGCAGGGTGCAAGAAATTGCCTTCAAACTGTTCTTCATGTCCAAATGACCCTTCCCATGCCATCAGTGAGTGGCAGTGAGGAAGACTCTGAAGACTCTTCCTAGCACTTTTTACAAGGGAAGCTCTTCAGGTTTCCTTTGGCGTTGGTTTTTGTTTTCATCATCATTGACTTAGACTATGGAACTGAGTTGAAAGAGAGGGATAGTGTAAGTTTTTCAGTGTAAACACATGCTTGCAAGTTAATAAAATATTCTTTAACATAGGGAAAAATGAGAAGACATCTCAGGAAAAAACATAATGGCAGTGCCACATGGAAGGAAAAATAAGGCACTAAACTGGATGGCATGTCTTGGTCAGAACAAGGGAGCCAAAGGGCAAAGGATGAGGGCATCCCCAGAGCAGGGCCTCTCCCCAACACCACATGCCCCTGGGCACAGAGCAGGAGCACCACTGCAAAGCACTGACACTGTGAAGACAGAGTTTTGCAAAGGAATGAAAACATAATTTTCTTCCTGAATGAATCTGATGAACTGACTCACTCAAAAATCTCCAAAACAAATCTCACCCATCATCCGTGTAACACTTCCCAATTGAAAGAACACAAACATATTCTTCATTGGGAAGTTAATATAATTATCATCCCCATTTAATAGATGAAGAACCCAATTGTTGGTGGGTAATTTATTTGTACAGGGTAACTCAGCTAGAAAAAAATGAAAAACCACTAATGATTGTCATTAATATATAATCCTTTGCAACCAAAAACACCCACATGTGTATATGTCCATAGGAGCACACACACACACACACACACACACACACACACACACACACACCCTATCACGCAGTATAAATATCATTCTTATTTGAAGAATGATAACCCCAATTATTAGTATTTAAAATTCTTTGCCCAAAATAATCCTGTTAGCAAGGAATGAAAGTGGGATTTAAATTACTCAGCTCATAGCAAACACTGTGTGTTTTCCTTTACATCACAGTATTCTTAATTATCAATTGTGTGGAAAGAGAAAGGAAAACTGCTGTCTTTTTCTGACTCTGGACAAGATCCACAGTATTATTTTCTGATCCTAGACATGGAGGAGAAATGAGTACCTCAAGAATAATAGAGGTTAAGATGATCTATGCAATAGAGAGCTAAAGGTAGGGAATGGGAGTGGGAGACAGAACAGTTCTTCTAGCTTCTTACTGTAGGAAAAATGTGAATGCAGCTCTTTCCCCCACAGGCTAGCCTGACTATAAGAATGTCTGGAATTAATGCTCCAGGAAGCTGGGTTGAGTACTAATGAATTTCTTCTATATCATTGTATATACCCATGCATCATGACACAGTGTTTCAGCAAAGGATGGATTGCATATGTTAGAGCAGTCACATAACATAATGAGGGACCTGAAGAGTGAATCTTCTTCAGTCGTACAAAAATGTGACACCTACAACTATGCAGTATACATCATGTTTGACACTAGTACAGTTCGATACATTTACTGTAATTTCTGTCATTACCTTAGAAGGCACTCCTGCTTAGAAAGAAAGTTTACTTAAAACTATCTGCTATATTAAGAAGCAAGTGTGCTTTAGTTACTTTTCTTTCATTGCTGAAATAAAATGCCTGATACCCAAAACTAAGGAAGGAAAGGTTTATGCAGCTCTTAGTTCATAGAGGCTTCAGTCCACAATCAGTTGGCTCCAAAACAGGTCAGCAGAGCCGATAGGAAACCATTCATAGTGGTGGAAGACAGCAAAAGCAGCAAGAGCAAAATGGGGAGGAGTAAGCCTCTTTTGCTCTCTTCCAGCTCAGCGTATTTACCTGCCCTGGCCCCCTGCTTAGTCACTTAGTTTAACTTTACAAGTGAGCACAATGAATCAACCATTACAGCACTCTGGAGCAAAAGCAGCTGCACTGTGACATGTCTGCTACTCCATGGGATGCAGAGCTGCTGAACTACTTATTTAAGCTTCTAAACTTCTCAGGCTGCCACAGTGTATCAGCGGTGACAAAGAGCTTCGTTCATCTCACACTTACTCTGCCTCTTAATTGCATTATTTTCTCTTGTGCTTAATTTAACCTCATTTATGATTTGCTTGTTTGTTTCATTGTGACCCTTGAACAGCGCTGGCAAAAGTTTTAGAGACCACATGACCAAACCACAACCCAAAGCCCACTTATTGCTTGGCTGCTGGGGCACCTGGGCTCATCTGCCGACAGCAAGGGCTCTTGGTGCTGCTGTGGCATGCGTGCCACGGATTGCCATCCCTGCCTAGGGCCAGTAGGCTGTGCCCATCAAGCATCAGTCTGCAGTAGGCTGCTCCATCCAGATTTGTCAGAGTACACTCTTTGATGTTTCCACAATAATGAAATCAACTAATGCTACATATTTCTCTGAATATATCTGTTATTAATAGCATTTAGGGTTCTTTTTTATTTTGGTGGTACCAGGATCGAACTCAGGACCTTGTGCTTGCCAGGCAAGCACTTATTCCACTTACCTATCTCCCCTGCCCATGCATGACTTTTTAAAATTTATGTATTTGGTACAGGGTCTTGCTACGCAGCTTGGATTCACAGTGATGCTCTGTTTCAGCCTCCACAGCTCTGGGGTCACAGGCACACACCACAATGCCTGATTTCAGTGGCCCCTCAAAGAATCCAGGAGAGTGATGGCATGTCACGTTGTGCTGCGGATCAAACCTGGGTCCTCACACTTGCCAGCAAGTCACTTAAACTGATGAGTTATCTCCCTGGCCCAGCATGTGATATATTTTAATTTTGTTTACTAGACTACTTTTTCTTTTTCTCCATGGAAAAATACATAGTCTGTAGGTTCATGTGGGTTTCATGTGTATAATGTAATTTTAAATATTCTGGCAGTTATAGTAAAGCTAAAACCTAACATTTAACAATTTTATATGAATATATAGAATTTTAAAAATTTTACAAATATTTAGTGACCCCACATTTTCAGATCATTTCTTCCCTAGCACATTTTACCTTTAGTCAAAATGAATTGTCTTTTGTTGTTGAACTCCAGACTTCTATGGCTTTCTTACTCTGCTGTAGTTTCACTTTAGGAATAATTTTCTGTGCTTTCCCGAGTGGGCATTCTACTTCTTAAGTTATATATCTTTTCTTTGAAGAATTCTTTAATTTGTTCATATGCTCAGTTTATAGGAACATATTGCATTGTGGGGATTGCATAATATGAGAGGTGGATTAAAAACGAGTTTATAACCTATATTCAGAAAGATAGTATATGAAACTGTGATGCAGAAAGGAGATTAATACATTTCCAGCCAACCTACACAATCTTAGGAACCTTTAAATAACTTCATCTTCTTTAGGTGTTCTGATCACTTCCACTAAGCACAAGGCAGATGGAAGGACAACATTAAGGCTCATTAGCAGACTGTCAAAGCAAAATGATTCAGGCTTCAGCCTGTAGAAACCAAGCCAGCCAACTAAAGAGACTGTCTAGCAGTCTGCAAGGAAATGTTTCTACCAGTAGGTGATGAACCAGCTGAGAATATTACAAATTCAACTGCAGTCTTCATTAATGAGTCTCCTACTGCGTAAACTGAAGGAAGTCAATCTTCTCTCTGACCCAAGTAAAACAAGTCTTGATATTAATCAAGCAACCAAATGAAGTTCCCTTGGCACTGACTACACCAAGCCAGGAGCTGAGCTACTCAGAAGAGCAGCCTCAAAGTACCACTCTGTCCCTAGGAAGTTCAGTGAAATCTTACCTATGGATATGTGTTCTCTTTGGTTTCATTTTCCTTGATTCTATGGATTTCTAAGGTACAGATGGAGACAATAATCTCCTTCCTCTGTTCCTTTGCTTATGGAGCCAATTCTTTGATTCCAGAAGGAGGGCAAGCTCACTTTCAGATAATGGAAGAAGTCCACATAAAAAGCTACACACTAGAACAATTTAAAAATAAGCTGATGGAAAAGAGATACAGGTAATCTGGAAAATTTTTGAGTAAGGAGTAAGCATTCCTATCAAGAACAATAAAACTTCAATAAATATAAATAGTTAATTCCAGAAAGTGTAAAATACGAAACTGGAACAAATTTAGATTCAAGACTTCATTTTTCACATGGCTAACTTTATTTCAATAAAATATGATAGGTATTTTATCAGCAAATTAGTGTTTTAAATTCACTGTCCAAACATATATACACTGCAGATGCTGCTTACTTTTCTTAGATGTCATTTGCTTTTCTTACTATCTGTATATTCTGTTTCCTACTTATAGGTTAAACAATTCCCTTGGTTTCTATTTCTGTTTCCCATTCTTCTAGCTTCTATGCTCTTAACAGGAGCAAACTATGCAAGTTTCAGAGCTCTGCATACCCTCTGGCTAACCAAAAGGTAGTCCATTTAAGGTAGTGAATATAAGTAAAAGACAAAGAACATGCCATGCCTTAATTTTCAACTCTGAACAATTAAGCACGAATTATAACGTCTATAAGCAAATGTCCCTCGTAACTAAGAATCTGTATGATCTACATGTTGGAAAAGGTGTAATAAAATTTGGCTCACATGAATTATGCCCTATTTAGAGCTACATGATCCATAATTATAATTTTATGTGGTTATATGCATGGCAAAAGACAAAAAAGGCAGTATTATTAATCATCTTTATAGTAGCTTTAGAATCAAACTGTGTTTGTAAAACACAGTTTAGGAGGTTTTTGCTGAAGTATAATCTAACTTCTATAATAAATCTTTTTCAGTGAAAGTAAACTTTGCTGAAGATCACAGATATGACATACTTAATAATTTTCTGAATAGTCAATTATACAATGTTACATAGAAAAAATATTCAATAAGATGTCACTACATTAGCTTAAATTTCAAAACTTTAGATCAAAGCTCATCTACTTTGAAGTAGAAATTATTCCAGTTTGCTTTGGTTTCTGCAGATCTCCAAATTCTTCAAAATAAAAATACAACCTCAGTAAATCTCAAGGAGTACTTATCTTCTTAATGGGCAACATGATTCAAATTTTCTAAGTTGGAGACAAGGAGTCCCAACAATAGTTTTGCTGACCTTCATCACATTAAAAAGCTTCAAGCAGTTATTTCAGGTCATGCTAGACTTGCATCATAATGGAAATCACCTCTGGCTAGTATAGATATGATTTTAAAACAAAAATGTATGTATGAAATAAGCCCCAGGAAAGAATTTTCTCAGTCATCTTTTTCTAGGTTCCCAGTTCTAGAGGCACTAAACTAGATTTACTTAAAGTCAGATTAGAATAGGCAGGAAGTAATCAGCTCAACAGTCCCCTCTGCTGCACAATAAACATAATTTCAGAGAAAGCTGCAGCACTGCATGTTTATGTTCCAGAAGGATCACTTGTGGAAGGTGAGGGAAAGGGAAGAAGTGAGGTGTGACAGCCCAGTACTGGCTCAGAGCATGTAGGTATTAAGCATTGGATATGTATCATCTAATGTAAACTTCCCAACAGTTCTGTGAAGTATATAACATTATTCATCATTCCAACTTTGTGGATGAAAAAGTTGAGGCCGAGAGGTCCTGGTGGTCAGATTAAGTCACTTAACTAGAAAAGCACAATTTAAACATAAATCTGGCTAAAAACAAAGTCAAGTATCTTTAATCTATCATCTATCCCAATAGTAAGACACTACAGTGTCACTGTAGAGAACAGAGCAGCTCCAACTAACACTTCTAAATGAGAAACCCAACATTCCTTCTCCATAGTCACTGGGTTCCTTCTCTGCTTCTAGAGGATAGAGAAAGGTATTGTGGTGCAAGGTCCATCAAATTTATATTATCAGGATCAAGAAGAGAGAAGAACAACTCAGTGTATTGTGCAGGTAGCTCCTGACACTGCTGCAACCACTCTAAATGTATAACCTTGTGACAGATCATGCATGTCTACCTGCTTTACAGATGAAGGAAGAGAGGGTAAGTGGCTAAGTGTCATCCAGCTGGTTTGTTATACTGTAAGAATTGATATTCTTGTATTAATCTAGGCTTTTTATTGACCAGTACTCTGATTCTACCTATCTTGCATTACAAAGTTTAGTTGTGCTATAAATTCTTTGATTCCCAAAAAGTTCTTTAAAATGAGCTAATATTTTTTAACTTAAGAGATTTTTGCGTATGAACATATATGTCAGCTCCTCCTGAAAAAAAGAAAGAGCAGGAAGAAGATGTCCTGAAAACCTGATCAGGCTCTCCTGGATCACAGCAGTGCTCAGGGCAATGGACGTGAGTGGCATGAGCTGCAGAATCTGGCGCTTTAGTCTTTCCTAGTTGGTCCTTTGTGGGTAGCACTAATCTAAGTTAGTATTCCTTTCCACGTATGTGGCTGTACCTATGTCTGCTCCTGACCAAGCAGGTGTGGCCTTCAAAACATCAAATTCATGGGGGCTGGGGAGACAGCTAAGTGGAATTAGCGCTTCCCTGGCAAGCACAAGGGCCTGAGTTTAATCCCGGGTTCCACAAAAAAAAAAAAAAAAAAGTTCTTATTTCTTATTGGGATACAAACCTGTGAAATTGTGGTGGACATTCATACTTTTCATGAAATGTTTTCATTTTGCTTTCTAGGGACATTATAGCTCTGTATTTACCTACACTGTGCTCTGAGGCTATGTGTGGCCATGAAGTCTGCCATCCTCCTTCAATCTGTGGGCGCCGGGTGGTGTGTCTCAGCAGTGCTGAAGCAGCCAGTGTACCTGTTCCCTTTAAAAACAGGTTGTTCTAAGAGTTCTGAAAGTTAACTGAATCCTGAAAGAATAGGGAGTGTAGATTCTTCTCCAAGACAGGATCTCATTTATACCTTGGGGATTTTTCTTGTGTATCTCTTACTTGTAATGTTATCTATAAAATGGCGCTAATGTTGCCAACTTGTGGGACTGCTGTAAGAATTAAATGAAGCAAATTACTAAAGTATTTGCCATGAGGCAACTGATATCAGGCCTTAGACTATAGTCTTTCTTGCCCCTACCGACATTGACATCCTAATATTCTAAGTAAAACTGCTTGCAAAAAAGAATTCCTACTCTTTCAACACACACTAATTAACTCATCACATTATCAGATTCATTTATGATAAGGCCATGGCATACAACTACTAGCCATTATCAGCGCCATTGATTTAACAGTGATGGTGTCAAATATATAAATCTCTTCCCCTTCTGGGTATTTTTCCAGAAGAACTGAAACCATTGTACCACAGCCAATTATGTGCACCCAAGTTTACAGCAGTGCAATTTGTTATAAATAAATCTGGGAAACAACCCAAATGACCATCAACTGAGCAGTGAATGAAAAGATATGGTATTTTTATACAATGGAGCACTACTCTGCTATAAAAAAGATAAACTTGGGGCTGGGGAGGTAGTGGTCTAAGTTCCTGCCTGGAAAGCCCAAGGATCTGAGTTCCATTACCAGTACCACATACCATGCTGGCCCTAGAACCCTGGGTACTCTGTGCCAGCCCCGAAACCGGGCATGGTGGAACACTCCTATAATCCTAGTGCTGGGGATGCTGAGACAGGAGGATCACTAGGAGTCCAAGCTGCATAGTGAGACTATAACAAATGAACAAATAAATAAATAATCAAAAGATAAATTCAAGGCTTTTATAGGTAAGTCAATGCAACTAGAGAGCATACTCATAAGTGAAATAAATCAGACCCACAGGTGCAAACATCATATTGTGTCCCTTGTGTAAGAACCTGAAAGAGTAAATAAAGTCTGAAAGGTAAAATAGATACTGTGAAAGGCAAAGAAACTGCTGCAAGGAAAGGAACAATTGGGATGAGGAAGGGAAAAAAACAAGAAATAAGGAAGGGAAAAAGGAATATATATGTATATGAACAGGATAACTTAGATAATTGTATGGTTGATTTCTGCTCATCTATTGAAAGAAGCAGTTAATGTTTACAATTCATCTTTAAAATTTTTTGACCAATTTTGCATGCTTATGTCTAGTAACCTAAATAACTAACTTGAAGACAATAATATGCATAATAACAGGCATTGTTGAATTCCTATCATTTTGTTTAGTGAAATTCTGTATCATTTCTACTGTTTCTCCTGCCATTTTTTAATTCTCTTTAAAAACATGAAAACAATATGTAATGTAGTAAATGTTTTTAACCCTCCTATCATATTGTTTTGAAATTTGAGGTGTGTGTGTGTGTGTGTGTGTGTGTGTGTGGTGTGTGTGTTTTCTTTTTCATTAAAATAAACTATCAAAAATGGCATAAATCTCAGTCTATCTTCATGAAAAAGAAATACTGTTTGATAAATAGTTCTTCATTTCCAAACCAGAAGTCCTCTAAACCTTTAGGAAGAAGTAAGTTTTCCTATTTGTCGGAATTTTATTTTCCCTCTCTTTTAAATCATAAATATTAAATTTATGACAGTTATGAGCCAGAGGAGAGCCAATGTATAAGAGTTTGCTGACTGGTTCTCTGTGATCCTCAGCAGTGGAGAGGGCAAAGACAAGAGAACAAAATATGGCATGAGTGTCCACAGCCTTCACACAAAGGTGGGGCCAGGAGACAGCTCAGTGGCACAAGCCCATGCAGGCCAAGCACAAGGTCCTGAGTTTGAGCCCCAGTACCAAAAAAATAAATAAATAAATAAAAAAAGTTGATGTCTCTTGGAAGGACTTCAAAATTGTTCCATGCATTGAATGTTATTTTTATTCAATAAAATAATCAAGAGGGTTTTCCACAAAAAAAAAAAACAAAAGAAAGAAAAACTCAATAATCAACTCTAAGAATATCATCATAGAGGACCAAGAAAATAGCTCAGTGGATTAAAGCACCTGCAGGCTATGGTCGCCAATTTCTTCAGATAACTCACTATTGTTGTGGAATTCTGGACTGTGTTGGACTCTGTCGTTGAGTTCAGGCACCTAAATCAGTTGAATGACAATGGAGTGCCCATCTCTGACAGGTGTACACAAAGGAAGGGATATAGAAAGGAAGAATCATGATGTGGGTGTATGGACAGTACAGTTGGCATAGATAACGCTGTGCTTCTACATAATTCTATGAGAGGCAAGATTTGCACTAATGGTGGTTGGACAGGATTTTATGTCGGCTTCTAGTACTATGGTCATCCACTAGGAAAATAACAAGGTAGAAAGTATTAATTATTGAATCTTTGATGTAATTCAGGTATAAAAAATAAGATACACAAAGAGCTACACTCTATTTACTGATAAGAGACATAGGGTGTAGTAATGTCTGTAAGTATAATATTGTATATGTTAGCAAAACATTATGAAAACAGTTTGCAGTGTATTAATTTATCAGATCCATCTTGTCAAGGTATCTTAAAACTGTCTCATTGATATTTGTACTTCAATAAAACAAAAATAAAAAATAAAAAAAGCACCTGCAAGCAGACCCAGGGGCTGGGGGTCTATCCCTGTGCCTGCTGTGCTGCTCCATCCCCAGGGCTCACTGAGAGGGCAATTGAGACTTGGTGGCACACGCTTGTAATCCCAGCTCTTGGGAGGCCATAAACAGATTGATCACTACAAGTCTAATCTAGTAGTGAGACCCTAAAAACCTTGTAGACCCTTCCCTAATGATTTCTAATTGTTAACATATTTGGTTACCAGACTTCTTCATGTTGGAAACATAAGATGTTATATTCCAACTCAAAAGAAGAGAGAAACTTTACCAAAATGATATTGGGGCATCTAGATAATCATATTAAACTATATATCCTGGAAGCCGAGCGTGGTGGCGCATGCTTGTAATCCCAGCACTAGGGAGGCTGAGGCAGGAGGATTGTTGTGAGTTCGAGACCAGCCTGAGCTACAAAGTGAGCTTAAGGCCAGCCTGAACTGCATAGTGAGACCCTGTCTCAAAAAGACAAAAATAAAATAAAATAAAATAAAATAAAAAATAAACTATATATCCTGAGTCAACTGAATATTTAAGAGAGAAAAAAATAAGCACAAATTCTATTCATCCCAAATATAAACACAAACCTCAAACAGAACATAAGTGTATATGTCAAAGCCAAATTGTAGAACCTATAATTTTTGTACTCGAGAAAGGAGAAACTGGGCCAGCCTGATCAGTGGACTAAAGAGCCTGCTTGGGCAGAGCGCAGTGGCTGGGGCTCCATACCCGACATGCTATGCCAGCCCTGCCAGAGGGGCGTGCTGAGACATGATTGACACTGGGTGTGGTGGCACACGCCTGTAAGCCCAGTGCTTTGGAGGCTGAACACAGGTGGATCATTAGAGGTCCAATCTACTTAGTGAGATGTACACGCTGCCATACATACAGAGAGAAAAAAAGGAGAAACTATATATGTCCTGGTAGTGGAAATGTCTTACATAACACAGAAAACCTAAAGCATAAACTCTTTAAAGAGAGAAATTATATTTCATTTTTTTTTTTTTTTTTTGTCTTTTTGAGACAGGGTCTCACTGTGCAGTTCAGGCTGGCCTTAAGCTCACTTTGTAGCTCAGGCTGGTCTCAAACTCACAACAATCCTCCTGCCTCAGCCTCCCAAGTGCTGGGATTACAGGCATGCGCCACCACGCCCTGCATATTTCATTTTTTTTTAAAAAGTTGGTTTTCGAAAATGCTATTAGGTAAAAGGAGCTGCAGACTGTGAGAAAACATTCATAATAAAACAGGAGAAATGACTTGGATTCAAAATAGATAACATTCACCTAAAACTCACTAAGAAGGAAAAATAAGCCATGTTTAAAAGATTTGGGCAATTGCTCTCCCAAATATAGGATTGTATGATTGAGCAATATGCATGTAAAAAAGTAAAAAATCAATCTACCTACAGAAATTTAAAATGTCTATGTCCTTTGGCTTAAAAATTACAAATTAATTATTCCCATACAGTGTTCATAACAGAATTTTGAAAGGAAAAGGAGAACAAAAGTCTAAATTTCTTGAATAAACAGTGGTAAATGAAGCACATGACCTTGTTGTCATTGCAAGTCCTGGGGGTTAAACCCAGGGTCTTGCGCACTCCTGGCCAGCTCTTTACTGCACAGGTATGTCCCAGCTCCCTTACACAGTTTGCTGCTGTTGTTGTGTAATGGACACACTGAATAATAACCCCTCTTGCCGGGCGTGGTGGTGCATGCCTGTAATCCCAGCACTCAGGAGGCTGAGGCAGGAGGATTGTTGTGAGTTCGAGACCAGCCTGAGCTACAAAGTGAGCTTAAGGCCAGCCTGAACTGCATAGTAAGACCCTGTCTCAAAAAGACCAAAAAATAAAAAAATAAAAAAATAAAAAATAACCCCTCTTGCCTACAGCATGTGCAAAGGGCAACATACAGAACTGTGGACATCATAGATGTTTTCTTATTAAGATTTCTCTAAAAAGATGTATATATACCATGGATATTGATATGCATAAATTCTTTCTGATAGAAAATGCACAAGCTGTTAGACAGTGTCAAGGGATTATTTTTTGGGAGACATATTGGATTAAAAAGGAAAGGTTTTTTTTTTTTTCTTTTTATATTTCTCAGAGTTATTTGAGTTTTTCCATGAAAATATATCTCAGTAGAAATTACATCAGGAGCCGGGCGTGGTGGCGCATGCCTGTAATCCCAGCACTCGGGAGGCTGAGGCAGGAGGATTGTTGTGAGTTCAAGACCAGCCTGAGCTGCAAAGTGAGTTTAAGGCCAGCCTGAACTGCATAGTGAGACCCTGTCTCAAAAAGACAAAAAAAAAAAAAAAAAAAGAAATTACATCAGGAAATGTACATTGCCTTTTATTTTTCCCTAAGTTTTACTTGATTCAAGAGCACTAAACTTTTAAAGAATAGTTGTATTAGTGAATTATTAAATTTAACAGTAGAAAGTATTTAGATCTTCAAATAAGAAAAGCAAAGGTCACTGTATTTCCTAAGCAATGCTGGTGGGATGTCCAGGACTCCCAACACCTCAGTGACTACACACTAACTCCAAATAACGCTTGTCCTGGAGATGGTTTCCCAAGCTTCAGTGTTTTCACCATGTATGTGCATAAACTAACCATTTAATGGGCCTTTCTAAAATCCCATCAAGGGCCAGTGAAATAACTCAGTAGACTAAGCACCTGCTTTGGCAAGTGCAGGGACCAGGGATCAATCCCCAGTACCCAACGCTGTGCCAGCCATGTTCTGAGGGTACACTGATCCTGTGACCAAGTCCTGTGTCACAACCCTATAATTCCAGCACTGAGGAGGCTGAAAACAGGAGGATCAATACAAGTTTGATCTGTGTACTGAGACTTTGTACCAAATACATAAAATGGAAAATAAATAAATAAAAATAAAATCCCATCTGTGAAGCAGAAGAGAGGCAGAGGGAAAGCCCACTGGTCCCACCATCCTTTGACTGCTACCACACCTTTCTAAGGTTTGCATGTAATTAACCTGTGTGCCAGCAGTGCCAGCAGCCTTCTTAAAAGATAATGCCACATTAATAGTTGAGCAACAATCCCTACTCCTGATGGGCAGGATGTGGAGAAGTGAGTGGCAGAGTATAGAGGCTCCTTACTGAGAGGAAGTCTGTGATGTGTCTGTGAATACTTCCTGGGTTTGTTTTGTCACATAGCACTGGGGTGGACAAGAACAAAAAAGCTTCATATTCATAGAATGCTTAATTCTTCAGTTAAGTGTTTAATGCCTCCAAGATAGTAAATGATCTCTGATATAAGACACAAAGCTATGTACAGTTTGAACCCTCTTGCACTGGTCCATCCTTATGCCAAGTTCCCTGAAATCCCAGGATGAATTGAAGCAGCAATTCCCCCTCCCACATGGCTGCTACCCTTGGAGATGTCTTCATCTGTACAAGCAGGATGACCACATGTCAATTCTGACCATTTGGATCGTATTTTTTCACAACACCTTTAGTGTTACCATTAAGCAAGAGGACAATGCAATAGTCTTCTACTTGGGGTAAGCACAAGATATATGGAGAAAATACATCTGTGACCCAAGCCTATTATTTTTCTCTTAGAAAATCATTGTGATGAGTTGTGAACTGAGTGAGTTTATGTGCTTGGGAGTTTAGGCCAAAGGCATATATAATGTGTTCTACTTACTTGGTCCAAACACAAATTTATTTATTAGTTGATTGCTGCTGTGCCTGCCTAACTTTACAATTTAGTAAAACTCATAGACACAGTACTTAAGTGGTCTCTCATCAGATGTCAGGGGATCTGTTTCACTAGAGTCTTTGTCTGCCTATACCCTTATTTTAAGTAGACTGCAGTTCCCTGCAACAGGCGGTAGTCTTTCTCTAAAATATTTATTATCTCTTCTGGGACTTTTTCATTGACAGTTGCCAGAGAATTCATATTGTATCCAACCTATAAGGAGCTGTCTACTTCATCTTCACTAAGACATTAAATCCCAAGACATGGGTTAGTAATCTTATGTTGATGATTTTTCCATAATCCAGCTGTATGTTCTGAAACACACATGACAATATTTTCATGATCCCTTCCCATGTAGGTATTCCCATTTCTTTACATTATAGATCAGCTGGACCCTTACTTTGTTTCAGTGTGTAAGCAAATTCTGAGTAAAAACTACATTGTTCTGCACAGGCCCACTAGTAGTAAACTATAATGAGTCTCAACCCTTACAGCTTACCTGGTTTGACAGCAAAAGGGATGACAAGAACAGATACTGAGGAAAATGAGCAGTAGGATTCAGGCCACCATAGCTATACTATGGTGTTTTGTTAGGATTTCTAGACAAGGAGAGGCTTCCATAGTCATCTTAACAAATGAAGAACCAGATTCCAGAGATACACTTAATCCTAGCTAAGTGAAACCAGCTGAGCTCTAACCCTTGAAAGCAGGTCAGTTTAATTCTGTGGCCTCCAAATGTCCAGCCCACATTATCTTTCCAAATAGATGAAGGCAGAAGGCTGCTATGGTTTGTTTCTAGGTGTCACTCCAAAGCTCATGCAGTCACAAGGTAGTTCATGATTAATTCATGGTCCAATGCTGGCATTATGTTATGAGTGCTACATCCACCCTAGGGCAGGTAGCCTGCATCCAATATAAGGAAGGGAAAGAGGCTTTGCTCCCTCTTACCTTCTCCTCTTTTGTTGCTTTTCCTGTCTTCTGCTGCTGTGAATGGTTGCTCATAAGCCATGCCACCCTGCCTTGGAGCTTGCTGGTTTTGGACTGAAGCTTCCATAACCTGTGAGCTCAATACACCTTTCTTTCTTTAATTTTAGCTGTTAGGAATTTTGTCTTAGCAATAAGACAAAAAGAACTAAGACAAAAGCTAAACACATGAGTCAGGAATGAGCCCTCTCTAACAGCAGATGCCTAGGCTGGTCCTTCCTTAAACTAGAACTGTGATCTTGCCATGTTTTCAGACAACTCTCTCATAGAGAACCTGAGCTGCTATCTCTTGCAATCCTCCTCTTATCACTAATTCAACCCAAGGGCCACCACCCTCTGAGTCGATCATATATCTCCTATTACATTTTGTTCTACATCTGTTTTCTTTGAGGAACATTAAAGGGTACTAGAATCATAGTTACTACTAGAGGGCCTGATAGATCCAATAAGAAGAGGAAAGCATAAGAGATTGTTTAGTTATAATCTTATTTTCCAAAAAATAAAAGTTTCTCAAAAAAATAAAGTCTAACTTATTGGTTAGAAGTAAGTTTGCTACTGTTGGTAATCATTCTATAAAATACCTGCTTACTCTTGATAAGTAGACAGTCACTCAGCGGGTGATACTAATCATTTCTTTCACAGTTGGAGCAGGAAGCAATTCAGTGTCCTCAGATGGCTTTTGTAGCTCCCCCTTTCCAGAAGGGATTGACTTGGTTTTTGAGCACCAAGATGACATCACACCACATGCTATATACAAGACAGCCTTACCTGTAGAGGTATCACGGGGTGCCAAAGTCACCAGAGAGGCCCAACACCACCCTGTGCATTGGAAGTTTGTCCTTGCTGTGCCTTCTCATGAGGTCCAGCTGTTAGGACCTAAAGTGTATTGAGAAGAGTTGTGTCAGCAATTCTCATAGTCAGGGGGCCAGGGAGATGGCTCAGTGGAATAAGCGCTTCCCTGGCAAGTGCAAGGGCCTGAGTTCAATCCCCGGTTCTGCCAAACAACAACACAAAAATTCTCATAGTCATTTAAATGGATACTGCAATACCTAGACTAACTGGTGCTCTTGCATTTTAATAAATTATTTATTAGAGCTCAATATAAAATTACAGAATATCAGTCAAGCACTTCTCTAATGTCCTTCCTTCATGATCTTTTGCGTTTGACAATTATCCCTGAATTAGTTTATCAACAGTATTAGTTATTTTATAGAACTCTTTTGAACAGTAGCAAACTTACTTCTATCCAACACTATTTTATTCAAATTAAGAGAATTATAATTGAATAATTTCTTGCTCATTTTCCTCTTTCCATTGGATTTATCAGGCCCATTAGTAGCAATTAGTGGCACTAGCTAAATAATTTTTTGTGTTTTGCTTTTTTTTTCAACCTAGTATTAACGTCCATGTGATTCATGTACAAATTATACTCATGTACTATGCCTTGAAATAAATGTATAATGTGCTACAAAATATCACCTGAAATCATCTTAACTGCTATCACAGGACACTTGTCTCAATTCGAAAATACTAATTTTTTCACATACCATTTTTAGATGAAAAAACTGATGAACTAAGTGAATACCCAACACCACTGAGCTAGTGGGGTGGTGGCTGAGCCCCACATCCCCCCCTGGACACACAGTTCAGGCTGCATCCTCTGCTGCATGCTGACTCAGCCTGGAGCAGAGTCGTGATAAACGGGGCAACATTTAAAACTTACTGCACTGCTGGGCTCCACCTGGTGTTTAAGGGTTTATATAGAAGTCAAAGCAAAAACAGAGCAACTCCACTGCCCCCATTCCAAGAAGACATGCCTTCTCCCCAATTCCTAATGATTTTAGCAGACATTCTCCTGACCTGAGGTTTTTGTTCTTCCTCTTTACCATGATCATTTTTAGCATTCATTTTATCTGTCAGTCCTTCAGAAGTTGGGGCAAAGGCCAAGATGCTGCACTTTGCCTGGAAGACATCATTTCTGTACACAGACTTCATGAAGTGTCTTACAGCTGTTTCCAGGTCCTTTTCCAGAGTTACCATCTCACACCCCTATGAGGTACAGATTTCCACCACCATGGGTATTCTTTCAAGGTTACATACTGTGCTGGAAAAAACAATCTGTTACAGTAAGGGGTGGGGGAAGACGGAATGAAAGCCCACTGAATATTTACAAAAACAAATCACAATATCTGCAACTTTGAGGATGTACTTTTGTGTTATTAATGTAAATGTGCTAAATGATAAAATGTACTATGGTAAGATATTCTATTTTATCTGTCATCTTCAGTGATAGACTTGTGAAGGCCACCAGCGAGGTCAGTGCAGCATTCCATCCCTCAGTGTGTAGAATATGAGTGACATCCTCTTGATGAAAATTAATTTCTTTGCCATAAAGATACATGCAATATCCATTCCTTTAATGCTTCTAAAGTCCTTGGAATAATAATACATTATGCAGTGAGACTAAATAAACAAGGCTTTTAATTGGACTGAGCATTATTCAGCAAGGGGCAGGATAAATTTGGAAAGAAACAAACCCTAACATGTATTCAATAGATACAACATTGGTGGCCAAAAGCACAAGCTCCAGTAATCTAATCATTATTAATTGTGTCAACCCAGGACATAGGATCTAGTAAACTAATCTGGACAGGCCACACAACCAACCCAAGCCTCATTGGGTGGGCTGTTTTAGGTAAATCTTCCTTAAAAAATTACATTTGAAAGTCTGGCAACTCTTAAAGGTCACTAGTAAATTAAACCTGTAGTGTGCCTTATCAAAGCTTAATGATTTAGCTAATGTATGTCTAATTACCATCTTAATCACATAGAATGGCTTATTGGCCTTGACCTGAGCTATCACTTGTCTGTTAATCTGTCTAGACACAAATTATTGTTTGTAGGGAAACATCCTCAATGGCTTTCAAATGATAGCATTAAAACACAGAAAAGCTCTCCTGTGCATATCTATTACTTTACCACAAGCAAACCATAATTGTACTCTCCTCCCACCAGACTCCATTGAACCAATCTAGGACTTTCAAATGACATAAGGGAATTATTAGAACTCCTTATATGCTAGATGTCTGTTAGGCTGAGCTTGGCTCCCCCAAAACTGAAAAATGAATTCTGAGGAACAATGGAGCTTAAGTGTAGGAAACTTTATTGAGAGAGAGACTGCTCCTGAGAGACAGAAAGGGGCCACAGTGAGTTGCCAGGAAGCCTATTTCTCAAAGGAATTTTATAGAACAAAATCACAAGGTGAATACAAAATCAGGATCTGAGTGCAAAGTGGGCAAAACTATTGTGATAGGGAGCTGAATTAGAAATATTATACGTAGTCAGACAGGGCCAGCCCCTCAAGGAGACAAGGTGACTTTACAACTTGGAAGAGACAGACATTCCTATATGGACCACACCTCCAGACCAACACAAAAGAGGAAACACAGCTACATACTTCCCTAGGGATGGGCATCAGGGATTGATATTCTATAGGTATCAATTACCTTGAAAGATCCCAAATGACTCACTAGCCCAATCCCAACAGGAAAAGACCCTGTCCCATATCCATGCCCACTAGCTACATGACTCACTTCCCCATTTGGTACTGGATTTAATCAACTTTATGTGAGCAGTGATGATTGTAATCTCATTGGTTGACCATAGTTTTGTCCCACCTCATGCCCACCTAAGCAAGTTCCTATGTCTTCTCTACCACCTTAGACCTGCCTCATTGCATGGTTTTCCTCTATAAAAGTCCCTGCAAGAGACAGCTTCCTGGGGACCACCCTCTTGGGGGTCCCCCTTCCTGTCCCTCTCTCAGATAGGAGCTTCCTTTTCCTCAATAAATATATTTTGCTTATAATCTCCATTTGTTCCTAAAATTCATTCTTTGGTTTTAGAGAACACGAACTTGCCCCAGGTACCTTTTAGGTTGGAAGATGGATTTTTCTCCCTATGTCATTTGGAGGTTTCCCTGTATCACTATGATCAACCAATAAGAGTACAGCCACTTGGGAATGTTGATGTAATGAGAAAGCAGGTCATGTAGCACATGGACAAGGAAGGGGTGAAGACATTTTGGAAAGAGATGAGTCAGAAGAGCCTAGTCAAGACCCAGAGGGCTGACGTCTATTTAGAATATCAATTATAGAGTGCTGTTTATCCCTCAGGGAGGCATTTGAGCCCAGTCATTCCATCTTTAGCCTGAGTCCTCACTTTCAATGAAAGTACCTCCAGCCTAGCTGGAATGCATCCTCATCTCCTGCACTGTTTCCTTCTAGGGCCTAACCCCACCTGGCTGCTAAATTATTCTTACCTAACTTACCTACAATATTCTCACTCCTTTTTCTTCTTTTCATACTCTTACTCTTAAAAGTTATCCTGAGGAAGTTACAAAGATTTTATAATGATTTTTATAAAGTGTTATTCATATGTATCATTATTGACTAATTTGCAAATAATCTAAATGACTCATATCATTAATGAATCGATTAAATAATTTTTATACTGATACAAAATCTTATAAAGTAAAATATCAGTGTCTTCATTACTCTTCTCTGTTTGCTGGGACAAATACCTCTAGGAGTCACTTCCGGGTCCTCATCTTGGTCCAAGAAGATTATATTTATAATCCCAAAGTTACATTACTGGAATCCCATCAAGTTGATTCCAATCTACCACTTTCAGTGCAACCCATGGAGAAAATAAAGACACTAAATTATATTTTCAATCATTGAGGAGTCAAGGGGCTTTAAGTTCAGCCACAAAGATGGCTTTCAGGAACCAAGACAGTGACCCAGTTTTTATTCAGTGGGGGAGTGGCTTGAGGAGGATTGACTGAGAACTGTGGGAAGTAGGTGACTATTGTCAGCTGAGCTAGGTGGGGGGCCTACATTTGGCTCTTCCATATGCAGAGAGGATATGCAGAGAAAGTAATCTGCATTATACTATGATACCACTGAGATAGCATCTAATGTTTTCGGGTTCTGGCGCTTCAGCTTTGATTTAGTCTTCCAAACCCCAGGAAGTCATAGACTCTGTCTTGAAGCTTGATCCCAGCTGGTGGTGCGGAGCATTAGCTCTTCTGTCTTGTCTCCACCTGGTTCACATTAAAGAGTACCAGGTATAGGTTACCAGAGAAACACGCTTGCCACCTTCAAAGACTATCACCAGCACCTCAGCTAGACCAATATACATTGCTTAAGGCCAACTGAAGGATAAACAGAAGTCCTAGCCAGCTCTGTACATAATAGGAAGAAATAGGGTCAATCTCAGTCAAAATAGAGACAATCACTGTTTTTTCAAGGAGAGCTGTTCAGGTGGTCCTCCACAATAGCCAACACCCAAATTGAAGGAAGGAAAGGTTTATCACACAGTTACTGGAGGTTTCAGTCCATATTCAGCTGGATCCAAGGCAGAGCAGCACATAGTGGAAAGCAACTTTTCATGGTGGAGGAAAAGCTCAAGAACACAAAAGGAGTAGCAGCAGCTCAAGCAACTAATTTCTCTTTCCTCCTTACACTGAAATGCAAATTACCTGCCCCAGGGCAGATGCAGCATCCACACCCACAATAAACAATCACAAACTCCAGAAGCCACCCCACTGCATAAGGCTTCAGAAGGGACAACTATACAAGTTGTATATAGTAACTTTTACCATAACAATTAGTAAAAGTTGAAAAAGCAAAATGTGTATATATATGCATTATCTATAAATAGACACCATATACAGGAGACATGTTTATGAAAATGGAAGAAATAATTTTAGCCACAAGACAACTTTACTTTGTAGAGCTTTTACAAATTAAGATTTCCTGAGGTCCAGGGATAGCTCAACAGCATGGCACCTGCTTGGCAGGTGCAAGGTATGGGTTTGAATGCTATTACCAAAAACAGAAAAGAAAAAAAGACTTCTAACTTGTACAGATTTCTTAATCACATTCAAAGTACAAACATATAACACATTATCACTCTATAAATGCTGCAGATACGCCTTTTCTTCAATCAATGCTGTGCCGCTGTTGCAATATTTAGAATGTTTTTCATGGAAGTGGCAAGGTGAATTAATGCACTTATGTGCTGGATTATTGGAATTATGCTCTTTCTGTTTTTGTATGAAAGCTCTACCACAAGCTGATGCTTACTACGCAGTTGGAAAGAAAACTTCAACCATTTTCCTCATGAAATGTCCACGCATGGTCTACAAGCCTCTGCTGTGCTGCAAACATAAGCCCAAGTTTCTAAACCAGACATCAGGAAAGTATCAAAGAGGTCATGTTCAAAGCAAAAAGATTTTTTTTTTGAAGATGAGAAAGGAGGAAAAGAGATGATGGACAGCTCCTTGGAGTGAACGAACGAGGAGTCTGAGAGAAATGTTCCTGGGCTCTGGGCCACCAGCAGCTTTTACAAAATCTCTTCTATTGTAGGCTCCTGGAATCTGATTGGCACCCTGGCTAATCTTAAGGTGGGATTTCTTCTGGCCTTGTGACCTTCCCTTGTCCTTTGGTGAAGGATAAAATTAGGGGTGGGGGCCTTAAAGACAGCTGACTTAGGTTTAAGGATTAAGTAAAAGGAGTAATGTTAATCATGCTACTTGGGCCTTCCCAAACCTAGCCTTTTCACCTTTGTCTTCCTAATTCCTGGAGTCTGGCTGCCTCTGCTCTACCCTTAGCAGACCCTGCACTAAGGCATGATAGTTCACAGCAAAATTATTAAGTAGTGTACTGTGTAAATTTTCAGCAATGGCAAAAATCTGAGAATTATCTCCGCTGAAAATTCTGATGGGACACTTTCATCTTCAGATCAATAGATTCAGATCTCTTTCACATGGAGGATGACTGCACAAACAAGCTCTGCTCTGAATACCAGACCCCACTCCAGTCCTAAATTCTTCCATCAGGCCCCTGTGTAATACTCAAGCAATGATTCAGATGTCATGGCTTGTAATGGATGAGTATCAGGAGGCCTCATATTTAATTTTCTTGTGCCATTTTCCCCATTAAAATCATGCTCTGGGTAGTTTGCTATAGGACCCTAGAGAATTGGGTGATTCATCGAATTTTCTCTACTACATTAAAATAGGTAGTCCATTGGGTTCCACTTATATTTCATTCCAGAATCAATAGAACACTCCACTCAGATCCAGAAGAAATTCAGTCATCCCTCTTTTACAAGAGACTTTTAAGTCAGTAGTCAGTTTACATTTTACCCCAAGGTATATGAAGATTCTTATCTTTAGGATCACCTGGTCATTGGGCACTGGTCAAAATTATGTTTCAGACAAAAGTGAAAAGAACATATTGCTGTTGATACTGATATCCATTTGAGGAGGCTAAGGTATATCAAGACAGAAATATAAATAAGTATTTAAGTTGTTTTCTACTTGCTCAAAGCAATTAAACTCTCAAATTTCCATTATATAAAAATTTAATAAAGAAACTGTTGGCCATGTAAGCAAAAGTGCACCAAATGCACTTAATATTACTGTAGAACTGCTTTGACCTTTAAGATGGTTAAGAAGCTGAGTGAACATGCGGCCAATGGTGTCATTTTCATTGCCTAGAATAATGGTATGTAGAAGTCATTACTCATGTCTGAAAGAAGAGCTGCTGCCCTTGTAAGCATCGTCAGAAATGTTAACCAGTATACATACTAAGATCCCTGGGTCTATTTAAAGTAACATTCTTAACAGTTCACATTTTGTAAACATGTCTCATTCTTCAATATTGGTCAGCTTAGAAAACAACAGCAAATATAAAGCACAACTGAGAACTACGACTAACGAAAATAATGTCTCAGGGAATTAGTGCAAAAAGAATATATTAGTACATTATTTCATTTAGTCTGGTCCTGCACTTGGTTTAGACAGAGAGATGGGATTTCTTTTTTTTAGGATGATGAAGATTGAAGATATTTATACTTGAGCAGCCAAGAAACCCCAGATACATATGCATTATACTATCTACTTTATATTACTCTGCCTTCAGGCAAGCAGCTCTCAACAGCCCATCTTTATTCCAGAGAAAATGGTCAAACAACATCACGGTGAAACAGTCAGTGTCCACCACAGCATAGGTATGTATAAACACGATGCTTTGCCTTGAAATACGAAGTACCTCATTCTTATACAAAAGGTCAGTGACATCTGGCCTCAATATTATTTCATGTTCTGCTGGCAATAAAACATTTTCTTCATTTAAAAACTAAATGTTGAGCACAAGTTAGGAAACTTGCCAATTCTGTTCTAGTTAACTGAGCTGAAATTTATTCCTAATATTTGTTCTCTTATAATTTAATAGCAATTTAACAATATCCAACTTCCTTTTAGCATTTTGCATCAAAGTATAATAAAAATATATAGTAAAGGGGCTTTTAGCAGAGAATAAAAACTTTATGAGCATAAAGTCTCTATTTAAATGCATGTGGATGCTTATTTAGCTGTTTTTCTTCATTAAATATGAATTATGGCTCTTTAAATGCTGATTTAGAAGTCAGGAAGGTTTAGTTTTACTCCACTGCTTTATATCCACAGGCAACATAAATCTATTTAAAAGCTGATTTAAGAAAGCAACTTAGGGAAGCAAATTGCTGGTGATTTTGATCCCTTGAATTTTGTATGCTACATAATCAGAATCAGGTTGTACTTAAGTACTAAAAATGTTTATTTGAATGTGGTTGAAAAAGACAATTGTTTCTTAAAAAACATAGTACATGCAGTGATGGAGTTCAAGACCTACTTGCAAAGCAGAACACATTGAAGCATTTATCATTTAAACAATGCCTTGCCAATGTAGAATGAGGCAAGAGAAAGCTAATTAGAGGCAATCTACCATAAGGTAGTGTGGGTTATTTTTTTTTTTTTCCTTTAAGAAAAATCCATGTTAGCTTCTTCATTAGAAAATGTTGATAGCTAATAAAATTATAATCTCAAATGCACAACTACACTTGAATTATAACTGTCATAATAAAAACAGACTACCTTCTGGGAATATAGCATTAAACTAATGGAATATAATGAAGTTTTATTTTTGTATGCCAGATTTAGCAGTGTGTGATATCTGAGACTAGGTTTAGCTAAACTCTCCAGGCCACCATTTCTAAGTCTTCCCTAAGCCAAAGTACAAATAGGTGCATGTGTCTATTGCAAGTCTACCCTAACATGATGTTTTAAGCAAAGTGGTTTCTATAGTTGACAGAAGTTGTCTCAGTTACTTTTCTCTTGTTGCTGGGACAAAATACCAGCAAAACTAAGGAAGGAAAGGTTTATTTAGCTCACAGTTAGTGGAGGTTTCAGTCCATACTTGGCTGGCTCCAACGGGGAGAAGCACATGGCAGAGGGCAGCCGTTCATGGTGGCAAAAAAACAGCGAAAAGCAAAGGGAGGAACAGCAGCTGCTGCTGTTTTCCTTTCCCCACACTGAATTCAGGCTCTCTGTTCCAGGACAGGAGTAGAGCCCATACCCTTAACAGCAGCACTGAAACATGAATTAAAACAAATTCCAGAAGCCTGCGAGCAGGGAAATGGCTCAGTAGAATATGCATTTCCCTCGCTAGCACAAGGGTTGAGTTCAATTCCTGGTTACACACACACACACACACCTCCAGAAGCCCACTGTAAAGACTGTATGAGGCTTTGCAAGGACACTGAGACATAAACCATAACAGAAGTGAAAAGCACTGAGAGGTGTTAGTTTTTTCATTATATTGTGTCATAATTGATTCCTTATTTGCCTGCAAAATAAAAATTGGGGGGCCAGAGAGACGACTCAGTAGAATAAGCACTTCCCTGGCAAGCACAAGGGCCTAAATTCAATCCTCAGTTCAGAAAGAAAGAAAGAAAGAAAGAAAGAAAGAAAGAAAGAAAGAAAGAAAGAAAGAAAGAAAGAAAGAAAGAAAGAAAGAAAGAAAGAGAAAGAAGAAAGAAAAATTGGGTTTTTACACTTCTTCATTGTAATGCTTGATACATTGTGTCAATTAAATGACTCAACAGTTCTCTATCCTAGGATGTAGAAGACATGCCCTCCGGCAGTTGTTTGCACCCTAGAGTGTTATAATTGTCCATTCATTTTGTCAGTTTGAGATTCAGAAGTTTAGTGACTGGGTGGTTCTGCAACCTAGGATGTAAAGGACCTGCCCTAGGGCAGGCAACCTGCTTATAAGAGAGGAAAAGAGGCTTGAGCTCCCTGTGCTTGCTCTGGCTGCTTTTGGTGTCTTCTTCCTTTGTGAACTGTTGCTCTTCTGCGGTGCCACCTGCCTTGGATCCAGTGGATTATGGACTAAAACTTCCACAAATGTAAGTTATATAAAGCTTTCCTCCTTTAACTTTGGGTGTTGGGTATTTTGTCTCAGCAATGAGAAAAGTAACCAATATACTCACTGTAAATCAAATGCTGGCTAAAGTACAAACACGTTAAAAATAACAGAGAAACAAAGGGGTATTTTAAAATCTCTTTTTTTTTTTTTTTTTTTCATTGTTACTCATGATGACCAGAGAAAGTATTTAAATTTCTTCTTTTTTATTTAATACTCAGGTGTCCTATACTGGAACTTATGACCCTGTCATAGTCAACCATTTGTAAAAAGTACGTGTCATGTAAGAAATTTCAAGAAACATTTTATTTGGCTTACAAAGCAGTCAACTTCTCCAATCTACAGGATTAGAGGTAGAGTCAGGTGCAGCTTTGTGGAAATAAGTAGGAGAGGACACACATTCCAAGCCTTCCACTGCTGATTAGTACACAAAGGCAATTAATTCACTATCATTATTTCTATTTTGCTTTAAATCATCAAGCTGGAAAAAGAAATTAAGTAAAATCACGCAGTTGTTCATGTATCAAGGAACGGGATTTTTTGAAATATCCAACTATTCAGAAGGCAAGCTGGTATAAATGTGTAAGATTCTTTTAAAGAAAAAAAGTAAGACAAACATTGTAAGAAATCCAAAAGAAAAAGAAGAAAATCAGAAGTAAAAAAATTAAACATTAACTGCTCCTTTTGAAACACCAGCAGAAACTGGTAATACAGTCACTGGAAATGTTCTACATATATACCTAAATATATTTTCCCTTCTTTCATTTGTCCTTTTTCTCATCCCTATTTTTCCTTCCCATTGAACAGTTCCTTTCCCTTTCACAGTATCTGCCGTACCTTTTAGATTTTCATTACTCTTTCAAGTTCTCACACTAGCAAGATGATATGATCAATTTAAAGATAGCATCATGTAATACAGCAACCATAACTCAATTCCTATTACTTTGTTTAGTGAAATCTTGTATCATTTCTAATGCTGGTATTTTTTTTCTCTCCCTATTTTGTATTCTTTAAAAGTTAAAAAAAAAATTAAATGAAGTCAAGCTGAAAAATATTGTTTACAAGGAAAATGTATAAGTGCAAAAATCAATTTTTAAACTGGTAACTATGGTAATCTTACAGGGAAACTCATGTTTTTCTATAAATGTGCTAAACAGGGAGCCTCCCAGTAGGTAAGGCATGATGGCTGCTGAAGTTAATTCAAGGAAAAATAATTAATTTCTGCTTTTATTCAATTGAAATACATTGTTCATCTTTTTTTAAAAATTGACCCTGATTTAAATGTCAAAGCAGAGATCTTGCCAAATACCTCAGTGGATTAAAGTGCCTGCAAGCAGGCACAGGGGCCATGGTTTCGTTCCTGGGTCTGCTGTGTCAGACTTGCTCCCAGAGCACCCTCAGATGGCAATTGAGACTGGGCATGGGGCACATCTCTAGTCCCAGCTCTTGGGAGGCTGTAAACTGGTGGATCACTATGAGTCCAGTCTAGTACTGAGACCTTGAACACCCTGCAGATCCTTCCCTAAAAATACATAAACACACACACACACAAAAGGGGGGGCAGGGAGATAGCTCAGTAGAATAAGTGCCTACCTGGCAAGCGCAGGGCCCTGAGTTCAATCCCTGGTGCTGCAATCTATGTTATACTAACAATATTAACCTTAAGGTAAGGAATAGAGAAATCAAGTTTGAGGTAATACAGAAATGTGTGAAAATGCAGGCTATTAACTCTATGGAATAAATCATTGAAAAAGAATTAAACAGTAAGTTCTTAACAATCATTAAGTTTAATACAGTGTCAACGAACCATGTTAACTAATAACAAATCCTCTGACCAAATGTTATGAACTAAATCCTACTCTCCCCCACCAAAAAAAAAAAAAAGTTCTTTATGGTGAACCAATGCTAAAAGCGTAACTTAAGAAAGGTCACATCACCATCTCAAAGCTGGAGACCAGGAATACAGTTGCCTATTACAAACAGTAAGATATTTTGCACAACAAAATACCTAGAGATGGAACTAATACATTGTTGAGAAATGTAATACTATAGACTGTTTCTGCCAGTCCAAAATTTGCATATGCAAACCTAATCCCAACTTGATACATTATTTGGAGGTGAGGCTTTTGAAAAGCAGTTAGTTAATAAAGGTAGAGCCCTTATAAATACAGGAGCTTCCCTAGCCCTTTATCCATGTGAAAACAGTTTCAGCGATATCTCTGACCAAGGAAGGGCACCCTTACCAGACATCAAATGTACTAGTGCTTTCATCCAGGATTTACCAGCCTATGGAACTGTGAAAATAAGTTTCTGTTGTTTGTAAGGTTACTCATTCAGGGCATGGTCCTAAAGTGTCAGGGAAGACAAAATTTTTCCAATTCTTTTCAAGTGTCAAATAATCTTGCTCACGTTCCTTCAGATACACTTTAATCATTTTGAACCAGTTTTCTTAATAGAGACCCAAAATAATATAGTGCAAATAATAAAACAAGTTAGTCTGCCTAGATCACATCACCCCCCAGTGGAAGAATTACAGTACTTTATAAAAATGTCCTAAGATGAGCCGCCTACAATTCCTTCAAACACAGTTATAAATGTGGTCCTAGTATGTGCTTCTTGGATGTCTTAGCGATCTTTTTCAGTGTATTCGGTTGTTGCAAGGCCTCACTACCCAGGTCAGACTCACGGCGAGCCTCCCGACTTCAGCCTCCCCACGCTGACAGACAAGCATCACCTCATGTCGACTCTGGCCGGCTCAGCCTGTCCTGGGTGCAGGGCTGGCACAGCATGTGGTGCCAGGGATCAAACCATGGTCCTTGTGCTTGCCTAAGCTTGCCTAAGCAGGTGCTTCAGTCCACGGAGCTACCTCGCCAGCCCTATCTTAGCTAATTTGATTGATGTTCTTATTCCATTTACTGAGCCTCTCAGGATCCCCACCGTATTTCCTGTTTTTCTTGAAGCATCTCTGCCTATGCTACTCTTGATTCTGATGCCCTGGTTCCCTATGGCACAGCCTGAGGTAGACCCCACAATCTTGCACATTTATGCACCAAACAGCTTTATTTGATGTGTAACTTCCACAGAGGACTTGAGATGATGACGAAAACTTACTACAACTTGGAAGTTCCCTCTATTTCAAATGAGGAATGGACATATGTTTTAATTATGTGTTATTAGATGTGAATTCTGTAATTATAGCACATGCTACAATATCACCTTAACACTTTTTAGGGGAGTAGTTAACTGAGATCACAAAGGAAGAAGCAGTAAGTTAGATATGAATATAGTATGAAACACAGATACAATATCTATGTATGCACTACTAAGGACAGAGAATCAAGCATAGTATTATATTTCACTTCCTTCTCCTGCCTTTCTAATCCTTCAAGGAATTTTAGCAGGGTTCATCAAAGATCAGTTAGGGAACCAGCACATTTAGGACAGGACCTGAGACAGAAATAGTAATGAACTCATATCAAAACAGGTATTTCACAATCTCTTTGTACCATTTTGATAGAGAAAGAAGTTAATAGATTTCTATACTTATTTCTCCTTTCATGCTCCTAGAAACATTAATGGTGCAGACTATGAAAGTAAACTACAGGGCTGGCCAAATATCTTAGCAGATTGAAGAGCCTGCTCAGGCAGAAACAGGGGCCAGGAGTTCAATCCCTGGGCCTTCTTTGTTGGCCCCACCCGTGGAGCACCCTGAAGTGACAATTGAAACTGGGCATGGTGACCCAGGACTGTGATCCCAGTACTTGGGAGACTGTAAAAAAGTAGAATCACTAGGAGTCCAATCTATGCAGTGAGACCCTGGAGACCCTGTAATACAAGAAAAATATTAAAATTAAAAGCAGTAAAATATATAAAAAGCTGTAATAACAAAAACTCCAACTCTGCATCTTCAAGTTTTAAACATGAAAAATAGCATTTAAATGTATTTTGTTTTATTACTTAACAATGCTGGGGATTAAACCCGGGGCCCAAAACATGTAAATGCTCTATTACTGTGCATAGCCTCTTATACTGCTCTCAGGTGAACTCAGCTAGTTTATTTAGTATTATCCACATACTATATAATAAAGTACATTTTAGAATAAAGACTTCAGAAGAAATTATTATTTATTATAGGCAAAATACTACATGCAAATACATGTCTGTTCATGAACTCTTTGCCTACCCCTATGTCTTCAAAAGTTTCTCCTACTTACTCTTCCAGGAGATTGAGTGTTTCTGTCTTAATGTTTAGATTTTTAATCCATTTTGACTTTAGCTTAGTGCATGGTGATAGAGCTGGGTCAAGTTTTAGTTTTCGGCATGTAGAAAGCCAGTTTTTCCAGCATCATTTGTTAAAGAGGCTATCTATCTTGCAGTAAATATGTTTGGCCCCTTTGGCAAAGATAAGGAAGCTAAGTGTGTCTGCAGAGGCCTCTGCATCTCCTAATCCATTCCATTGATCCTCAGGTCTATTTTGTTGCCAATACCATGTTGGTTTTATCAGTGGCTTTGTAGTATAATTTCAACTCAGGAATTGTGATGACTCCTGCCTTGTCTTTATTGGCAATGATTGCCTTTGCTATTCCAGGTCTTTTCTAGTTACAAATAAATTTTAGGAATGATTTCTTCAGGTCTGGGAGGTATGTTGGTGGCAACTTAATATGGATTGCATTAAATCTGTACAGCAATTTTGGGAGTATGGCCATCTTCATGATGTTGGTTCTTCCTATCCAGGAGCATGGAATATCTTTCCATTTTCTGAAATCCTCTATAATCTCTTTTCTTAGGGTGTTGCAATTTTCTGTGAAAAGATCTTTGACTTCCTTGCTTAAGTAAATTCCAAGATATTTCATTTTCCACAGTGTTATTGTAAAAGTTATTGTTTCTATTGTTTCCCTCTCAGTGTGTTTGTTATCTGTGTAGAGGAATGCTATTGACTTTTGAGTACTGACTTTGTATTCTGCTATGCTACTGGATTTGTGTATCACTTCTAGTAGATTCTTGGTGAAATTTTTTGGGTCTTCCAAGAAAAGTATCATGTCATCTGCAAATAGTGATAATTTAACTTCTTCTTTACCTATTCTTATTCCTTTTCTTTCTCTCTCTTATCTAATGGCTGTTGCTAATGATTGCAAAACTATATTGAACAGGAGAGGTGATAGAGGACATCCTTGTCTTGTACCTGATTTAAGAGAAAAAGATTTTAGTTTTTCCCCATTTAGGATTAAATTAGCTTTTGGGTTGTCATAGATGGCTTTTATCAACTTAAGGTAGAGCACATATATTCCAATTTTCTGTATGACTTGTAACATGAATGAGTGTTGGACTTTGTCAAAAGCTTTCTCTGCATCAATTGAGATGATCATGTGGTTTTTAGATGTCAGTCTATTAATATAGTGTATTACATTTATAGATTTTTGAATATTGAACCATCCTTGCATCCCTGGAATGAATCCTAACTGGTCATGGTGTATGATCTTCTTGATGATTTGCTGCATCCTATTTGCCAAGATTTTGCTGAGTATTTTTGCATCTATGTTCATGAAGGAGATTGGCCTGTAGTTCTCCTTTTTGGTTGTGTCTTTCCCTCGTTTTGGAATCAGTATTATACTTGCCTCCAGAAATGATTTTGGGAGGACTGTTTCCTTTTCAACTTCATTGAAAAGTTTGTGCAGTGTGGGGATTATATCTTCTATAAATTTCTTGTAGAATTCAGCTGTGAATCCATCAGAACCTGGACTTTTCTTTTTTGGTAGACTTTTTATTATGTTTCATGTCTTGTTAACTGTTATTGGCTTATTGAGAGTTGCATCTTTTTGATTCAGTTTTGTTAATTTGTACCTTTTGAGGAATCTGTCCATTTCTTCTGTGTCTTCTATTCTGTGAGTGTAAAAAGATTCTCTAAGTAGCTATTGCTAATCTTCTGAATTTCCACTGCGTCTATGGTGATTTCACTCTTTTCATTTCTTATTGCTTGTATTTGAATTTTTTCTTTCCTATTTTTGATGAGATCAATTTTATTTAGTCTTTCAAAGAACCAACTTTTTGATTTGTGGATTCTTTGAACTGTTTTCTTCATCTCAATTGAATTAATTTCTCCTTTAATCTTTGCAATTTCTTCAAGTCTTTGGGCTCTGTCAATATTTCTGCAGGGTGGGAGGAGCTGGGGTGGATTGCCTAGAGAGTCTCAGGAAGTCTCGCTGGCTAGGAGGTGTTGAGGGCAGGTGCTCCAGATAGCACTGGCTGCCAGGAAGCCCATAGTTCTCCCACACACTCACAAGGCCAGCACATGTGGATCAGATGCTGGAAGAGTCACAAAACTTCTCACTGGCTCAGTGGGCTTGGGGGCATGGCCTCCGGGCAGTTGCCTATAGGCAAAATACTACAAAAGAGTAACTTTGACTCAAATTAACCAAAGGAAAATTTTTATTAGTAAACTTAAGTAAAGGATATAATTGATCATTTCTATATTAATACTACATGATATCTCATCAAGTAATACTAATGAATAGTTTAATAATATAGAAAATAAAATGTTCAGTTGAAAATGACAACGCATCTAGGTTCCAAAGTCCTTGTCAGGGAAACAATATTTTTTCCATTTTTTAAATTTTATTTTGAAAAGTAAAACAAAAGCAAGAACAAAAATCAGAAGCAGGGTAACATACAACAATATACATAACAGATTTTCAAAACAAGAATAGCTGATTAACAATGGTTGATGTACTTTCTATTTTTATCATCAAATCTGTTGGTCAGATTAATGTTATGTAAGATTGGACGTATGATTGTATATTACTGTTTGCTTTCCAAAAACCTTAAATTTTTGTCCTTGTCTCTTTTATTTTTTTACCTTTTCAAAACATTTACTTTAAAGAGAGAATATTAATAATTGATATGACATTAGAAACAGTACACATTTAGAAGACCAAAATGACATGTATTCATTCAAGCATGACATTTGTATTACACTTTGCTGTTCTCAATGTAGTTGCTTAGATCACTAATATCAGCATACAGTGTTAGTCAAAGTGAAAATTCTACACATTAACTGCTATTTTCAAAAAATTGATGGAGATTTTTAAATACATTCACCTCAGCCATTCTGTATATATGTATTTGCATGTTTCCCCTTGCTTTTTTTCCTATGTTTCTTCCTCTCTCTCATCTTGATTGTTTAATTCTTAAGTTCCATTTTTTCCCATTCTACTATATCTGTTATACCTTTAAGCTTTTATTACTTCTTTTGGGTTCTTACATTAGGGAGACAATATAATATTTACAAATGTGGGTCTAATTTATTTCACTTATGAATATAGACTCCAGTTGCAACCCCTTAACTATGGAGGTATCAAGTTTGTCTTTCTTTATAGCTGAGTAATACTCCACTGTGTAAAGACCCAATCCAAAAATGTGCATCTGAGCTGAATATATGCTTCTCAGAGAAAAAAAAATACAAGAAGCAAATAAATTCCTGAAAAAATGCTCCACATAACTGACCATTTGAAATAAACAACATTGAGATACTATATCACCTCAGAAAGAATGACTGTCATAAAGAACTACTAACAAATGCTGGAGAGGCTGTGGGGGAAAAGGAACCCTTCTCCACTACTGGTGGGAATGTAGAACTACTATGGTACAACCACTGTGGAAATCACTGTGTAGACTCCTCAAAAATCTAGGACTGGAAATCCAATTCAATCCAGCAAATTTTGGGTATTTTCCCAAAAGAAATGAAAATATTATACCACAAATGGCATATGTGCACTCATGTTATAGCAGCATAATTTGTCATAGTCAAATCATGGAAGCAACCAGAGTGCCTATCACATGAAGAATGGATGAAAAAGATGTGGTATTTTTATAAAGGGGAAAAATAGTTTAAAAGGTGAAAGAGGATAAACTAACCAAAAAATAATGTGTAAAGCAGAGTATTAATTCACTTCTTCTGGTGTGAGTCCTTCTAGCCTCTGAGTGAACATTTGAAGTGAATTTTTTAATGTGTAGTATAAGATTGCATTTCTCCATCCCTCTGGGGCAGAACAGACTTTCTATTGAGACTCTTCTGCATGGAATCTTTTAAGTGTTGTGTGACTCTCCACTACTAACTTGTGCTTTGTTTTGAAGATCCTGCAAATGTGAGTTGAGGTTCCCCATGTCTGTCAGAATACTATCCTGGAGCTGGAGAAGTAGCTCTGCAGTATAAACACCTGAACCAGGGTTCATTCCCTAGTATCGCATGCTATATCAGCCCTTTGCTGAGCAGGCCCCTGAAACCAGGCATCATGGCACATGCCTGTAATTCCAGTGCTAAGGAGGCTGAAACATGAGTATCACTACAAGTCTGGTACAGTGATGCCCTGTAAAAATAAATACTTTTTAAAAAGAAGACTATTTTGTAGTGTGGTTTATGGCAAAAATTACACTAAATGCAGTTTGAATGTAAGGATAATATTTGGCTTACTAAAACATCTGTAAATGTTTTCATGTAGGGAAGGAACTGCTTATAGAAAGAGATAAAATGTGCAAAATAAGACAGAAAGAGAAATGTCCTAGAGCTAAAGGTGAGGAGGAACAGGACTTCAGAAGACAGGTGAAGAGATAGAAGTACAAGGGACAGGAAAGATGTTTCAAAGTCCCTCATGTGACCTTATCTTCTCATTAAAGTAGTTCTGATTATTTGGGAGAAGAGACTTAAATAACAAGGTTTTCAAAAGCCATTTTAGACTAGGTAAAGGGGAGCCCATCAATAAAGAAAGGATAATATATAAGCAAACTCGTAGTCAATTCATAGCTGGCTGGTTCTGCAACTGTGCCTCATGGTGATGGTCCTCAGACACACGATCAGTGACTCAGCATCCCACCCACTCATGCTGAATGAGTGATCTGACTGATATGTGAAATAATGTGTTGCTCAGAATTTGTTCGTACCTCACAATCATTTCTTATCTTATCACTCTCCGGTAAGGATTCTGAGACTCTCAATATCTGAGTTAAGCAATTTAAATTTGTAACACATTTGTCACAGCTAATTCCCAGGAAAACACTGTGCAGTATGTGTTTTATACAGGGAGGCCCCTTCACTTGGTTGGGATTTCATGGATAACAAGTTACACAGCCAAGAATGGAACCAATTTTCATTCTATTAAGTCCAGAAAAAGAAACAGCATTTCTCCTAAATAAGCATAAGAACTGACGTTCACTACAACATTTTATCTTTAATGTAGAAAAGGAGAATGAGAACCCTTTGGTAAATGTATGAAATGATTCAGGGTGGAAAAGCTTGCCTGACTCAGAATGGCATAGGGTCCAGGGAATGCTCAGGCCTGAGTATATCCCTTGGTCACTGTAAAGCAGCACATTACCTTTGATCCAAGCAGAAATTGAAATAATTTATAAATATAGCTATGGTCAGAAACTTTCTAACCCTTGTTAATTGATGAGTGCTAATGAAACCAGACCTAATGAGAACAAAAAGAGAAGAATAAAATAGACCCATTGGAAAAACTAGCACCTCCCAACCAAGCCTCTTCTCTTTTAATATTTCAGTTCCATTAGGATTATGAAGAAAAATGAAATCCTTTAGAGGCTAATGCAAAATTGTGCTCCAGACTTGTTTATCCTTTTGTAGCAAAATGAGGCAGAGCAACAAAGAGACAAGCAAAACAGCATTTTGGAGTTTATGAGGAAATTCATTCTCTGATTTTCTCAGAATTCAAATGAAAGCTGTGGTTTGAAGCCACTGAAACAATATTATATGTGAGGTTTAGAATGGATTAATTTCATAAATTCCTTAAGCTGTTGATGAAACCATCTGGCAATTTAAAAGACAACCATTAAAGTCTACACAAGAAAATTTCTTTCTGTAAGAGTAAAATGAATGAATATTATAACAGCAGGAGAATAAAAAACTAATGCATATTTTATCATTGAAAACAAATACTCTGGACTTCAAAGTCAGGTGGGGTTTCTGTTCACTCCTACCAGAAAACAAGTAACATGTGTGGCAAACTTACAGGAGTCACAGGACTAGTGTTTCCTTCAGATCTTCAGAGAGGGATGTAAGGGTTTATCATTTGCACTTTCTAAATAGGAGCCTGGAACCCAGAGAAGTTGGTAACACTCATTCAGCATAAAATCGGAACAAAATTTTTCATGCTCAAGCAATATGCACTGCTGAATGATAATGCTTTTTGCAGTAATCAATGCTGTTTATCAGGTAGATGTAGGGAAGGCTAGGGATTTCAGTGACCTACTTGGATACTGCCAGCTAACTGGAAGTCAGTTATTTGCCAAGTGTTTTCACTAAAGTTTTTCAGTATATTTTGAGTGAGCTGCCTATTTGTTACCATTTAATTTTGGAGAATAACTTGTTCCAGTATAAGGTAATTTACTCATGAGCAGAAACAAAGTTCTTAAACTTAGAAGTGTACCTGAATGCTCTGAGAAATCATAAAAATATATGAATAATATCTGGGCACAAAAATGGCTCTCTGAGTGGGAGCTAATATGCATGTGTGTATGTTTTGTAAGGACACCCATCAAGTGGTAATGGAGGCTCCTAAATCCTACAGAATGGTAGGCGACCTTGTCAGCACTTTCTCTGACCAAAGAAAAATATTCTGAATATATTTATACGGGACTCAAGAAAAACACAAAAATAATAAGTAATCAAATCAATAAATCAGCAAATAAACTGCACAGACACTTCTTCAAAGAAGTACAAATGATCAGTAATTGTATGACAAAATATTTAATATCTAGTCATGAGGGAAATGTAAATCAAAATTACTCTAAAATTGTATCTCACCCCAGTCTGAATAGCTATCACAAGGACATAAAAAGTAATAATTCTGGTGAGGATGTGAACTACAATGGTCACCTATATACTTTTGGGGATGTAAATTAGCATAGTCACTAAGAAATTCAGTACCCATGGTCCTTAAAAATCTAAAAGTAGAAATAAAACATGACCCAGCTATACCACTTCTTGGTACACACTCAAAGAAATAAAAATCAGACATACCTGCATGATCATGTTTATTGTAGTCCTATTGACAAGAGCCAAGCTATAAAATTGACCCCTGCTGCCCATCAATTGGTGAGAGAATGCAGGAAACATGTATTCATTCAGTAATGCACAATATAGTATGTAGCCACAAAGTACAAAATTACTTCATTTTTAGAAACACAGAGGGACATAAGATGATCATGTTATGCCACATAAATCAGACTCAGAAAGTTAAGTATTACATGTGGAATCTCGAAAAAATAACATGAATGTAGTAGGAACACTTAAAAGAAATGAGAAAGAAAATCAGAAATGGAATAAAAGTATATTCATACTTCATCAAAATGAGACCAATTGTTCTGTAAAATATGTACTAATAAAAATCTGAAATCCACTAAACTGAGGAGTTCTCAATATAAAATAGTGGTCAAGTGTCCACTTATGCCAGAATTGTCTGGTAGTGAATTCCAGTTCAAGCATATATAGAATGCATAATCTTCAGGATGTTATTTAATATCTACATAACCATTTTTCTTTCCTGAAAAATGGGGACAATTAACATCTATGTCCTAAATTCTTGTTAGATCAAATTAATTCATAGTCTCTAAGAAGGATACCCAGCACATCTTAAGTACCCCATAAAGTAGAAGATCTTCACGATTCACTAAGGAGGCACTTGTGCTGTCTTTGGTGAATCAGATAGCCACTGCAACTTTCTATCCCTCATTAAAAGTGAGGCTTCCTCCCCTAGATAGCTACCATAGTCTGCCAGGCAGGTAAAGAGTTTTTCTGCCTTAGTGGTACACAGAAGGACAGCTCCTGCTGTGGACAATTCAAGTCTTTCCTTGTACAGTGTCCTTTACATATTCATCTCAGCTTTTCAACGTGCTTACTCAATCATGTCAGCCAATCTCTTCCACCACTTGGTCACAGTGTGGTCTGGCAAGTAATGTCAATATTTCTCTGCATGCTATAATGAATGATTTCACTGGCAATGCAGATTACTCATAGCCTAGGCCCTTCATTAACACAGCTCCCATAAACCATACAAGTGCATTTGGAATCAATCTTAGGGTGCCATGTCATGGTAATGAGAGCTGACAAGTTCAACAACTTCACAAAGGCCAAAAGGCCAGTAAGCCACAGAGCTAGGCCTCCTGAAAACTACACCCTGTACTTTGCTGAGGGTAGCACCTGCTCCTGAGCTGTTCAGGGAAATTTTCCATAATGATCTACCAAGTTTGACCTTTAATCCATGTTCTAATATTCATCCCCATCTCTTCTCAACACAGATACTCTCCTGGATTCAAAAATTCTGTAGCTATAGATTTTGTGTGATTGAATGCTGGTTGATGACTTGTTCTAAAAGTCTTTCGAAACTATTTCTTCTACATCTTTCCAAAGTCACCACCAGGCCACAGGCATCTTTTATCAGCCAATTCCAGAGTCCTTAAAGCTCCAAAATGCACCCTGGATTCTAAAGAAATATGTTCTTTTTATTACTGCATTCACTGCTTGAAGCCCTCCCTGCACAGCCTTCAGGCAATAGCACTAGCTCTATTCCGCAGACATCTCAGAAGGCCTCCAGCTACTGACTGTGGAGACAAAGAACAGGACTTCCGTATCCATAAAGGATTACAACCCTGTGAACTTGTTGTGAATTAATGGATGGATAACTTGTTCTGGTTTCTGTAGGATTTTCCTAACATAAACTGATGAATGATTTTGAGTTTTTGAAAAAAAAAATAGATAGGCTGTGCATACCAGTTAGTAAATGGAATATGGAGAACTCTACAATAAGCACAAAATATAGCTAGCAAAAGCTCACTTATCTATTTGATCTCAGTGTTGTCGTTGGCCATCCATTCAGCAAATACCTTGAGTTGCTTTCAGAGTGCTGCCTGTTTTAGAAAATGCTAGGGCAGCTCCCTGAACAACCTGTGATATTCTCACCCCAAGTGTGCATTTTAGTGTGAAAAGAAGAAAAATAAACAAGGAATAAACAATAAAATATAATTCCCATTTATAGGTTATAAAACCTATACATCAAGAAAAGCAAAACAAAATTGATGATGGAAGATGAATAAAATTTAAAAGGTAGCCAAGAAGGGACAAAAGCTGACATATGAGTCAATCAAAACTACCAAAGCAAAAAGTTTTGTGGGATAGAAGGGGGAAAGTGGGTATTTTTATTGAATTAAAACAAATGTAGGCTAGAAACAACCCTAAATTCTTAGAGACAGAAAAGGGATGGCCAAGATAAGATAGCTGAATGACATCAACCAATGAAGTGAGAAGTCAGAAGCTGGCTGGCCCTCCAGGGCACTGTCACCCTAGACAGTGTTACACCTACAACTTCGAGTGTCACTCCATGCCCTGCAGGAGGAGCATGAAAGCCCCTCATCTGCAAGGAGCAGGAAGGAGAGAAGCTGGGAGCACAGAGGAGGAGGCAGCTGTAAGAGTCTAAGAGGCAGATGAGTTACCCTATGGGATAACTACATTGTTGCGTGAGTGCTGTTATCAGCCACAATAGAAAATTTCACTTTGCCATAGTAGATTTTCCATGGATTGCATTTGCTTCCTCCATTACTTAAAAGTAAGCACACAATGTAGAAGAGTTCTCAAAAGCCTCCATCTTCCACCACCAATTTTTCCACATCTTTCAAAGAGAAACAGCAATGAGATTTATCAACTCAACCAGCTTATACTCATAATTAGCATCAATTTTCAGACGGCAATCAGCTGAATGCTGAAGCTTAGATTCCTTCTTACATCTGTCATCTCATTGCCTTAGTACACCTGCTGCATTGGGTCTGTGAGCCTAATGTTTAGGGAAGGCAGGAATCTCATTCCAGAATGTTCTTTCTGCCCATACCTCACATGGCAGAAAGGATTTAAGCAAAGCCCTGGGAGTGTTTGGTGTACCACCATGCCCATTGAATAATAGTTTTAAGAAATGCTTCTTATTATAATGTGAGAAAATTATTTTTCTCTGGGTAGCAATGACTTATTTCTGATGTCATCAGATTGTCAAATTTCAACTAAATGAGGGTAAAAACATTTAAACATTATTAGTGCTTTCACCGAGAGTAAATATATCAGTTTATTAATATTTTGTGGTTAAGAACAAAGACTAACAAGACCAAGGATGAAAGTAATAGTCTGTGAAGTTAGTGGTCTCTTTTCTTGTCTATTTATTGTATTACTAGCAATAGAAGAGGCCAATTTTTTATTCACAGAATTCAAGAACATTTCATACAACATGATAAAAAGGTCAGGTTTGAGCAAGGGTTATATGTTAAACCTACACTGAGTTCTAAGGAAGATGCTGACATACAGAGGCACACATCCAATCCAAAGTGTATACAAAGCTATATCACTTGCTTAATCCAGATGATAGTAAATTAAATGTTTGTGAAAGGAACTGGATAGCATAACAAAATAGAGAGAGACAATAAAAACACTTGAAGGGAAACAAACATCAGAAATTTAAAAGAGGCCTCAAAAAGGTTTGCTTTTGCTTCCTACCACATGAGGACACAACAAGAAGATGCTATCTATGAACTAGAAAGTGAACCCTTAACCGTCATGGAATCTGAGGACTTCTTGATCTTGGACATACCCTATAAGTCTCTAAGAAGTAAATTTCTATTGTCCATAAATGATCCAATTTACATTTTTCTGCAACAGGGGCTTCACAGATGTAAGGTGTCTGGAGGAATCACTCACTCACTCCATTGGAAAGCCAGGGACTTTCACACCCGCCTAGTGACTGCACCCTGCCATGAACTTGTAGAACAAACTGTGCCTGTTCGGTATATATTCAAAAACATCAGAGGAAGTGCATGCCAGAATCAGCAAGGACACTAACAACAGTAAGTACTGTAGGAACATAATCAAGAATATCTCATCCTGGAAGATAAGTAAAGAAAACAATGGAAGGGGACTACAGAAGTTATGCCCCTGTAGAATGTTTCAGTAGAGAGGAGAAATGTAAGGAGTTAGGACACTGTTGGAGCCATGTCCTTGAGTTGGTGAGATTGGAGTCCTTTTTTTTTTCACACATTGAAGGGGCAGAATTTTAAAAAACTAAATTATAGAGTTCATCTTTTAAAAATGAGAAGGCAGTATGTGGTGCAGGGGGCAGTGAGACTTTCTGATTAGTTCAATTTCCTCAAGAAAATAGGTAGCTAGGTCATCATCTAGGACTGGGACAGGCTCCAAGGAGAGAGGAAAAAATAGTAAACCACGAAAGAGATTGGGAAAAGGGCTATATGGGGACACAGGCCAGACATATGTATGAGATGGATATGCCGAGGTGAGGGACTTCCAGAACCATACACCCAAGCCTTCCAGAATACATGGTTGGGGATTGAAAAGTAGCCCACAGGCCACAAGTCCCCATAGGATCAAAACACATTGTCTGAAGGAATGAACACTCTGGCTTCTGATCTATCTTTTAAATTGGTCCCAAGGCCAGTCATTTAACACTCCTTCCCCTGTCCCCTGTAGAATTCTTGCCCTGTGCACTTCTTTTTTCTTTTACCCTTGGTTCCTGGTTCTATCGATAGAGGCCACTCAGGCTTCAGCTGAGGGCTATCATTTGAGGCTTTCTCACTCACGGATCTCAGTGGATGACAGCCCCTTCAGGCCTTCTTGGTAGGGGTTGGACATTGCCTCTGAGTAATCTTTGAGTCCTCTTTTGTCTTTCTGTGCCATGCCATGATCATGAACTGGAACAGGACACAAACATTTAAAGTTTGCTGTCATTGAGAAGAGCAACAGAACTGTTCTTTTTGTTTTGTTTTGTTTTCTCAGTTACATTCACCTGTGTAGGATAGGGCAGGGTGAGAACTGGGTTTTCCAAGGGTTATCGTGTTATCAAATAAGCTTGATGAAACTAAAGAAGCACAAGAAGCCAAGGTTATTGAGATAACTATACTCACTGAACATGAAATTTACACAAATGGATAACATTGAAAAGGGCCAAGTAAATGGATACAGACTATAAGGACACCTTGACTCTGACTACACCCACATGATGGTATAAATACTCACTTTTATCTAGGATAAAACTAATTATATGTTCTTCTTACATGATGGCCTTCAGAGCATCCATTTTGAAGTGCTACACTTAATTGAAAAAATACACAAGTGTTGCAATATGATAATTGCTTATTTTTAAAAGGGTAATTTCCAATTACTATAAATCAAAATATCAGTGCTTTAGAGCATTATCAATGGGTTCTCCAAAGGCAATTTAAATCATTAATATACATTTATTTTCATGCTTCCTATTTTGTTTTTATCTGCAAAGTTATTAGTGTAAGTTTCAATAACTGTTTCATAAGACACTCAGAAGGGTACACAGTAGCATTTTCCAATTGCCCATTCTCATAGTTAGCATGCTCATAGATTGGCATGCATATGACAGGGCTGTAGATCACACATACCCACCCCCACCCCGTAGAGTCGAGTAAGAGCATCTCTCTGTCCCAAGAGGATATCTGACTCATATTGACAGGGTAGAATTCATCATATACCAAGGTATTATCAGAAATATCTCATCACTGGGTTTAAGAAAACGTTCAACACATTATATTTAGGAAAATCATTATTTTTATGCCAGGTAAATACATGAGAACTTCTTATATGATGGAATTAGAATCAATCCCTTTAAAGTTTTCATAATGGCCTCTTTTTTCTGTTTCCATCTCTCCAATCCCTACCCACATATGTGTTGACAGCGTAAGTCTATTTGGGTCTAATGTCTCCCTCTGCTCGGCTGTAAAAACTGCATATGTTGGAGATCAATGCCTGCAGTTCACAAAGGAATCTTTGTGAACTGCACTGTAACTAAAATGAACTTCACCATGAGCCCATGAGGAAAAGTAAATAAATAAATAGGAAGGATGGAAGAAGGAAAGGAGAATATTAAAACAAAAAATGCTCCACATTTTTAAAAGAAAACAAGCATCTCTAGGTTGCATTCTATCTCTCTTAGAAACTCTTAATAAAACTGGAAGTAACAAATTCTTTCTGGGTCTATTTGAAAGCAAAACTAAGAGCTCTATTTGCTCTTCACTTAAGTATAGCTATTAACCACTTCTTACATCTTACTATAATTTGACATTCCTGAGATAAGCAAAATTAATATATCATAAAGAAAACTCAGGTTTAAAGCTACTCAGCTGGCCTTTCTCTTTCCACCTCGGGGAAGAGGCGTTCTTCCCAACAAGGCCCAGGCATGCGGGAAAGTTTCCTAGCAGAGCAAGCCTGCGATGGGCATTTACAACGCTGTTATTGTGTTGCCAATCAGATTGTAAGTTAATTTCAGATGTAAAATGTTGGTCTGGGACATACTCCTAGTATAAAACATAATCAAGTTCCATTATTTCCATGAGTCATAGCATTTTAATCTTTTTTAATTAGATGTAATTGCTATTCTTTCTCACAGCAAGATATCACAGAAGCATAAAAACTATGAGATACCATATATATATGAGGGGAAAAGCTACAACAAGGAAAAATGATCACCATTAGTAAATAAAAGGTTGTCTTGTTCTCAAGTGACACAAGAGCTATTCCCACAGAGGAAAAAAATGGACACTGTGACAAAATACAATAGGTAATTACCATCTTTTTATAATAGTCTTTTGTAATAATTAGATCAAGGTCTAAGAACAGAACATATGAAAAACAGAATTTCAATGTCAGAGTTGGTGCATTTTAATCAGGGCAATTTAGCTAAACAAAATAAGCTGTCATTTGTATATTATCAGGAGCAATGTGTTTGCCACTAAATATGTTCCTATTCTTTTTATTTTCTTGTTCTGGTAAACTAAGACTAGACCTTTACATAGAAACCAAATAAGAAATCCTCCATATCTAACAAGATCACAAATATTACAGCTTTAACTGCAGTGTTGACAGCTGTTCCCCTAAAAGGCCATTACAGAAGCAAAAGTGAGCATGAAAGATTCCAGATGCCCTTGCTCTCCATTTAGGAAAAAAAAATTCACAAAAATTATTTACACTGAAAATAAATTCTTTGCATGATTTTTACATGTAAATTCTTCAGGGAGAACTTTTTCTCAGGTATATTCTTTTAATATTAATTGTTAAATGTACAATTGGTGAAATTAAACTCAAATACAAATTTAACAAGTTATTTTACTTAGATGGTCTACTTGCCATGTGAATCATACAATTCTTTGGAGGAAACAATCTGTTTTGAGACCTGAATTAACTACTGAAGCTGTCTCCATTGATCAAACCAACTGGCCGTTAAATTCTCTTGTTCAGGTTAGGTTATGAAAAAGCAGCAATAACCAAAAGCCAATAAAACAAAGTATTGAGTTTTACTAATTAAAATTATATCCTCCTTTTTTAATTGTAAGTTTATTTTAGTTTGATCTAGAAGTCAAATTATAAATTTTATACAAATACATTTTGCAAGGTAAGGGAACTCTCCAGATCACTGCTCTATTTCCAGGTCTCCAGCTGCCAAATTCAGATAAATTTTGGACAAGCAATATAGATTACCCAGATTACCAAAGTTTTCCTAATTGGAAATTCATAACTTCAAGCTTCTCTGAAAAAAAACTTATCCAATGAAATGTTGACAATTTTCTGCCTCATTAAAATCTCCACAATATTCTGTGATATATAGTTCAATTAGCCATTATTTTGAAGATATTCTGGGAGGTGGTAAATGATCAGAACACCAAATACCATTCGTGGTGTAGAAGAAAGCCATCTACACTGTAGCCTTCTGTATATCATGACAGACAGAAAGAGTTTCACCCCAGGTAGCACATTAGATGTTATACCTTAGAAGGTAATTTGGTTCGAGTTTTGACTTTCCCAAGAACTCTCTTCTACTACTATTCTGCTTATTTGTTTAGTGGTGCTGGGTATTAGGCTCAGGACCTCACACAAACTAGGCAAGTGCTTTAGCACTGAACTACATCCCCAGCCCAACTGTCACTTTTTTAAATAACTGTCATAATTACAAATACATTTTAAGAAAAATTAAGAGACCTTATTACACAACCCCATGATAAAGAATTAGCTAGTTTTCTCTATGAAAATCATATTGGGCTGGGGAGATAGCCTGGCAAGCACAAGGTTCTGAGTTCGATCCTCAGTAATGTATGCCATGCTGTTTCCAGGACCCAGGTTTGCTGTGCCAGCCCTGAAACCACACATGGTGGTGCACACCTGTAATTCCAGGGCTGGGAAGGCTGAGACAGGAGGATCACTACAAGTCCAAACTGCATAGTGAGACTTTGTACCAACAACAACAAAATAAAAGTTAAAAATAAAAAAATATTTCACCGCATGTCAAATTTAATAAAATCAACATACATAAATTGCATTTTGTACAGAAGTGCCTGTTTTCAGTTGGCATAAATCCACAGCCCAAAGCACTTATGGATTATGTCCAAAATATTTAGGATTTCTATATGCTAATAGTTTTTAATAGAGAATACATATTTTCAACTTTATAATGTTGTAGAACAAAGTGAACCATACATATTCCATATTTACTGTTGTCTGAGATAGTTACCTACATTTCCCAGAATCTTGAAGAATATGCTAGATATTCAGACAGTTTTTTATGCATGGCTCCAAAAATCATTGTTCATTTTTGGTCCCATATCTGGGACGATCATATGCATCATAACAACCAGAGGTGATATCCAGTTGTATAATACTGTTAACCCACAGGTAATTCTCCTTTCTTCTCCCTCTCTATCTAAATTATAATGAAATTGAATGCAGAGCATAGTAAACTAAGCTCATTCATGTACTGTTTAACTACATTTTAGTCAAGTACAAAATATGATAGCGGTCCCTTAAGATTACAGTGGGACCTCTAATTTGTGGGTATATGGTGATGTCATCACCATGACAGTGTGCTAGAACAAAGTCTTCTTTGTGTGCTTGTGGTGGTACTGGTATAAATCAAGCAAATGTGTCACCAGTTGTATGTTGTATGAAAGTATGACAGATATAACATAACATGTCCAGTACAGAAGATTTTATAATGATAATGTTACTATTTTGCATCTTCATTGTACTATGTATTTTAACCATGTTTTAGTGTACATACAAAAATATGTACTCATTTAAAGACTACAACTTCAAATAGTACAGGTATAGTTTAGCAGTGAAGCAGGTACAAGTCCTTTGGTTCAATCCCCAGGACCACAAAAAGAAAGACTGCAGTCAAATTAACTTTGACATATGGTTTACACTATGCAAACATCATCACTCTCAATTTCCTTATTCCCCTTGGTGATGGTTGATACATTGTGTCAACTTGAGTTTAGAAGTTAAATGAAGCAACTCAGCCTGGGAACAGGGTCCTCACTTGGCGAGCATCCCATCTTGTGCAAGAGGAGGCCGCAGAGATGGTGCAGGTGCCACATCTGCCCGGGGGTGGCAGCCTCTTACCATGTAAGGGAGGAAAAGAGGCTCACTTTCCTCCTTTTGGCCTCTTGCCTTTGCTGTCTTCTGTGACCTTGAACTGTCGCCCCTGTGCAAGGCCACTCTGCCTTAGAGACAGCTAATTATGGACTAAAGCCTCCAGAAACTGTGAGCTAAATAAACCTTTCCTTCCTCACTTTTAAGTGCCAGGCATTTTGTCTCAGCCATGAGAGAAAGCAATCAAGACACCTTCTATTACCTACCTGCCTATCCCTCTGCTTTCCCTTCAAGAATTCAATTGATCTGCTTCATGTCCTATAGGCTACTTTTCTTTCTTTAAAACTCTAGTGTTTGATCACTATATTTTAATTGATAAAAGGTAGTCTTTTTGTACTCATCCACTTATCATTTGTTCCCTTTTCTCAAATTTTCAGTCTCCTTTGGAAGTAAATATTTTCATAATTCTATTTTCCTTTATTATACTGCTAATTTTATATCTTCATAGGTGACTGATTTTGTTAATGGGTATATTGGAGACTTTTGCAGACCACTTTAACCTTTAACCTTTAATTGAAGATACTTTATCTTCAATTAAATTTACCTACCTCACAAATAGTAATAAGCCTTTTCTCCATCTCTTCTTTCCCACTCTTTATCCTATTTCAATCTTCATTTTATTTCTACATATAGTATAACAGCTTCAGTGTAGGCTTGTTAATTTTAAATACTCAATTATTAAGTTTTGAAGAGAATTTATATGTTTATGTTTGCCCAGATTCTATCACTTCCAATTCTTCTTTCCTGTGTGTTTGCACAGATTTGTGTCTAATAACTCTGTCTCTTTGTCCAAAGGACTTTTAAAAATTGTTTTTGAGTACAGTCTGTTAGTTATGAATTCCTTCAGTTTTTTTCATTCTGTAGGCTTTAATTTATCTTTCTTTGAAAGTTATTTTCACTGGATGTAAAATTCTAGATTGACTGGTATTTGTTTCAACACTAAAGCTGCTCTGCTTCTTTTCTTGCTTGAATTACTGCTAAGAAAAAGTCTGCTCTATGTTTTATCTTTGCACCTTTTATCTTTATTTTTTTCTCCATACTTTAAAGATTTTTTTCCATGCTGCTAGTTACGAACATTTTGATTAGCATTTCCACAGCAAGATTTTCTTCATATTTATGTTCATGTTTGTGTGGATTTAGACCTTGTTGCATTTCTTAGGCATACAAGTTTATTATTTTTATCAAGATTGGAAATTTTTGATCACTATATTTTAATTGATAAATTTGTTATTATTAAAACTTTCATGTTTTAGGACAGTTTTGATGTCTATAGAGATGTGATGCTGCGCTAATCCCAAAAAGTCTTGTCTGCTAAGTGTGCTTGCCCACAGCATTGCCTGTACCCAACCCAGCTTCAAGAACTCTGTAGCTTTTGTTCCTAGAGGAAGGTCAAAGAGCCTCAAGATCTAACCTATATGAGCTACAGGTCTCGTTGGCCCATTGATGCAGATGTACAGTGTGAGGCAGGGCTGTGGGCTTGAGCCTGAGCATCAGCAGAAGCCTTAAGTCAAATAATGAAATAGCCTGGTCATGCCCACAGCCGTGTTGTAGGGTTGCGTCCAAAGCCAGACACTATACTTGCAGCCCTACAGATACATGTAAAGTTATTCTAGCCAGAAAAGGGTACAACATGGATAGAACTAAGCAGTCTTTGGGCTATTCAATAGTGTGCCACAAAACATATATCCTGGCACTAAAACCAACCAATTTTTCAAGGTTATCAGAATTTACCAGGAAATGTATTAAGTACGAAGGGCAAACTTTCAGCTTACATTTAGATATGGAAGACACATCATTGTGTATTAAAACATAAGTTCTATCATTATATAACCACAGAACTGCAGAAATTAGTAAAACAATCTTTTAGAGCAATTTGTTCTCATAAATAATATTTAAATACTTGTAGATCCCTGAATGCACATTGAAATGGTTGTATGAACATATAATATTTCTCCGTATTGAGAAGAGACACTATTGAAAGAAACAAAATCAAACTCTGACATATGAACAGCCAGAAAATCCATGTCATTATTTGTTCCACAGTAATCTACTCATACCACAAACAGCAGAAATCTTTTCTTATGCCAAATACTTTATTTTTTCTTTGTAAATTCTTCTCACAAACTTTCAGCATTTCCTACTTAAGTATGAAACCACCAATTGCACACACTAAATAATCTGACTGATAGGTTTAGCTGACTATTGTGCTATAAATACAATTTTAATAAATTACCTGCCTGTTTTGGCATCTTATAGCAATGGATATGTTAATTCTACTATTCCATCTCTTATCAGGATTCAAAAGTGGATAAAGGACAGAAAGGCATAGGGGATTAAAATAAAATAGAAGAATACCTATGTCTGCTATATTAAGGCTTATGAGCAATTACATGAAATATTTCAACATTAAAAAGTTTTAAATTTTTGGTTACAATCTGTTACGATGAATTAATCTTTGTAGCATTTTATGAGAACTTGACTATGAAATTATCCTGACAAAATTTACAGGCCCCAACCCACAGCTGTTCTGGGATTGTGGCCACTAAGTTTATCTGTACTTAGTTTTCTGACAGGTAAAACAGAATGATAGCTTTACTACGTTTTTTGCTAAGAAGGCTGGATAATAAGGTAAAAGCAATTAGAAATGTATTAGACTCATGCAAAGGTCTTATGGATGTTAGCTGTTATTATCATCACCATCATTTACTAAATGTTCATGAAGTATTTGTGATGCTAGGAAAACTAAAATCATACAGTGCCAGGTCTGTCCCCAAGGACTTTCAGTACCATGAGAAATAAAAGCCCCACCGAGGAAGCACAGGCACTATAGTTTGTGATTCTGATTACTAGCTCAATAAAACCTCTGAGAAGTCAGAATCAGCTAAAACTGCTCTTGCTGTAATAGGATTCTTGGAAACGCAGGCACACAATGCAAGCCTTGAAGCATGAACAGGATTTCAGAAGTTGCTTTATAGGTTCCCCTTTTGAAATGTGGTTCACAGATGTGTTTTGTTTGGCTTATATACTATGTTTTAAACATTTTAATTACTTGCCAATATTTAAAATTAAATTACCAGCCACCCTACTTCACCCATCTAATTACCTGCCTGATTCCCATATTGTTTAAGTCTGTAAATCCTAATCTGTGGATTTAACTCCCATTCTCATTGTCACTGGCAACCACGAGCTTTGGTATATATATTGGAATGATTTATTTTCCTCTTATAGTGTCACAGAATTTTGCATCACTGCATATGAATAAAGGTTCATAAAAAGTATTTTTTAAAGTATTCCTTCTTAGAACCAATCTCTTACCAATTCAATTTGGACTGAATTCAAGAAAAAAATTGTAAAGCACTGATTTCTTCAACTCTTCTGTTTCTATTGTTTTGCTTTTATTGCACTATTGGATTAGAATTTAATGAACTCTTTCTCATAAATAGAGAAAGGAAAAGTATGGGGCAATACATTAAGAGACTATAACACAATAATTGTAAATCCTGGCACAAAAACAAAAACATCATGAGAGACTTTGTCTTTATGGACTTGGCTCAAGCTTAAAGTACTACCAGCAAGCACTTGGGAAAGACTAAGAGTAGCACTAGAGTTGCATTCACAAGCTGTCCTGTCTCACCCCTATTCAACCATAGTTGAAGGATGGATTCCCTAAAAGATATGAGAGGATCAAGCTACAATTTTCATCAGAAAACTGGGAACACAGGACCCCCTACAAGACCCTCCATTTTTCTCCAGCTTCTGCACCCCTATTCTAGCAAAGAATTAGTATGTGGAATGACTCTGGCTCAAAACCTCTGACAGAAAATGAAAAAGTCAGAACTGAAGTGATGTGACGTGAAAGGTAGGGGGCAGTGAATTCAGGAAAAAGCCACCTACAGTAAGGCAGACCTCAGAGGAGTGGCAGCGTGGAGCCTGCGATGTACTATACTTATAAGAGTAAGCTGATTCCTAAAATTAACTGTTCCTCTGCATTGGTGTGTGGTCTAGGCCAACCAGTGGCCTTTGTTGCTGGAATGAGGAGAAGGTCAGAGGGCTGGTAGAACACAGTAAGGGCATGTGACACTTCGTAAAGGGAAACTTTCTCAAACACATAGTGCTCAATGAGCATGTGGAAAGTTTATAACTGCCAGTCACCCAGGTCCACCCTGGATTTTCCCGTGCTGTATCCTTCTAATGTGCTTCTGAATTCCCTTCTCTGATCCTCTCAGCCTACTGCTATAGATGGGCATGATGTAGCCAGGACAACAGCCACTCACTCACTGCTTCTTGCTGGCTAGGAGTGACATGAAGGGCAGATGATGGCACTGGAGGAGGAACATTACAGGTAGCTGTGACAGAAGGAGTTTGGCAGTGATAGGCACCACCAGTATAACCTGCAATTTGATAGCATTGATGTAGTATGAAATAAAGTAAGGTAGTTAAGTGCATAAGGTCCAAACAAGCACAACATTAACAAAGTACTACTGATACCAAGAAAGAAAGGAGTCAGGTGAGACAGAAAGCAACTATGACTTAATCTAGTTTAGCAAAACGACTAATCATTTTAGGTAAGTGACCTACTTGAAGGGAGACTAATTAAAGGACTTGATGGCAGCATACCCAGATACAAATGTGAAGCTGCCCGTGGTCAGCACAGTTGTTTTCTATGGCATAGAGGTCATGTCTACTGTATTTCTCAAAGGACCTGGTCCCTTATCGCACCCAGGTAATCTCAGCTGTCCCTACATTTCCCATTCTGGAAATGACCATTCAAATGATATTGAGGTCAGAAATGATGACTGTTCTCCCTACTTCTGGCTGAAAGGGTATCAGTTGGGGGAGATGATGTCTATTGGGAAATTGAAGTATGGGCCATGGTAGAAGGAAGGAGATGGCTGGCTCCATCAGGGGGATGGTCTGTACAGTCACTTGGGGTTTGGCAGCCTCTGTGAGAACAAACAAACCATACAAAGGGATGAAAGCACATAGGACCCACGCATGAGAAGTAGTATGGAAAGAATGATTGTAGCCACCTGTCCCTAGACATGTTTACAAGTATGGCTAGGAGCTATCACCAGAGGTTAGCAATTGGAGTGCACTTTTTATGTCTAGTCTTCATTACTATTGCTTTTATATCATACTTCTCTGCTGAATATTCAAGAGTAAGTTGAAATCTGTACTAATCAATATAAACCTCTTGCCAAACAACAAGCATATCCAGGGATTACTTGTGGAACTATGTGTAGTGTCTCTTAGCTTCTCTGCCAGCATCAATTTCCAAAATGGATCATGGTCTTGCTTGACTATACAGCTTCCCATGGAGGTAGGGGAAACATTTTTGTGTCTGGTGACCCTCCTTTACAGCACAACATATCTTGGTTGATTCCCATCCTCTGAGGTCCAACACTCCTTGCTCAAGAGGTTAGGTGACTTACCATAATTATTGGCTCTTAGAAAGGTCCCCTCTTGTCTTGAGTCTTTTTTAACCTTGGACAGCCAGGGGAAAAATATCAACTGTCCTCTTATACAAGTTATTTTTTGCTCTGTTCCCTGAACTTCAGTTGTAGAACACCCAAAAGGATTAATTAACACAACATTGTAATACGTCCAAATCACTACGACTGACCTTAAAGATGTTATGATCATATCGCACTTTGAAACAGAGGACATGACCAAGGAACTGTTATTACCAGTCATGGCTGTATTACAAGTTTAATAGCTGTAGAATGTTGACAGAGCAAGTTGGAGATTGGGGGCAGAGTAATATTTTAGTGTAACAATTCTGATAGCATTAGTAAAACCTT